>CM022402.1:7587909-7612427 GCA_011833715.1 Carcinoscorpius rotundicauda
AGTGTTCGTAGATTCTAACGTATTACAAAATGTTGCACTGTTTTACCACCGCGACCAGAGTACGATTTGTGTAAGTCTTGTTATGGAAGGTCCTTGCCCCTCAGGTTGATCCATATTCTTTTGTCTTCTGATACAATAAAATATCAGTGGTAACTCCATCTAGGAAATTCTAAATCACAGATCTGAACAAACACTCATTACCTGAGAGTATGAACAATTTGCGTTATGAACATTTTATTAATATATTTATTTATATTATTAATATAAATTTATCGTTTCAAAACCTATCATTTTTCGATGACATCACAGTACCTACGAAACATCAAACAACGACGACATGTAGTTTTGATACGTTCCGTTATATCGACGGAAGTTATCACGTGCGTTGTTTCGATGTTACAAAATCGTTTTAAAGTAATGACTAAGGAACTGTACATTAAAAACACAAATTCAAGAAACTAAACAGAATCTAAGTGCTTGTTTAGTTAAACAAAGAGGAAAGTGACCAGTTAGAAAAACATACACTTCCTGTAAAACCTAATGGAAACATCAGATTTCTGTATGTTTTTATAAAATGGAATATTCCGTTTTCTGTCTAGCGTTAATGTCAGTTGGACTTTGGTGTTAATGTTTCTTAAACAACATGGGAACCAGTTTAACTTGTTGATTAAAACCAGTTGAAAGAGTTAGAAAACATAAGTATTTGTTTTAGTACTAATTATATTAAGCAAGTTCTGTTACACACCGTAATTTACCACACATAGTCAACAACTATTGATCCAAAAAACAGCGTAATGTTTCATACAACGCTAGACACTTTCTACAACGTAACGTATCATACAGTATAGTTTAATGCGATCACGTCTCTAATGATATATTTTTGAAGAGATTTTCTTAATGCCTTGTGATAAATAAGTGAAGCTGTTAGAAATTAACAAATGTTTGAAATGGAGCTCACGTGTACACTTATAATTCAAATGTTTGAAATGTGTTTCGATTTACTCCAAACTCCAGTTTCCGAGTCGCCGCTACACCAGTGGTTTTCGTGACACAGAGAACAAGTGTTCTCCTATACTGCACGTGTTTTACCCTAGCTTTCTTTAACACTACACCGGTTCGTTTATTTGTATCCACAAACTTCATAAGGTTCATTGAGTGGCTTCTCTTCTGTGTAAAACTTTCCAAATATTAAAAAGACTTTCTTCTTTAAATTACTACAGATTAAAGTTTCACGTAACAGACATTATTCTTTGTTTACATTACTACGTATTCAGGTTTCACGTAACAGTCATTATTGTTTCTTTACATTCTCACGTATTAAGGTTTCACGTGACAGACATTATTGTTTGTTTACATTCTACATATTAAAGATTTACGTAAGAGTCATTATTCTTTGTTTATATTTCTACATATTAAATTTCACGTAACAGTCATTATTGTTTGTTTACATTCTCACATATTAATGTTTCACGTAACAGTCATTATTGTTTGTTTCCATTCCTACGTATTAATGTTCCACGTAAAGGTTTTTATTGTTTGTTCAGATTCTTACGTATTAATGTTTCACGTAACAATCATTTTTGTTTGTTCAGATTCCTAAGTATTAAGGTTTTACGTAACACTCATTATTGTTTGTTTACATTCTTATATATGAAGGTTTCACGTAACAGTAATTATTTTTGTTTAGATTCCCAGATATGAAGATTTCACGTAACAGTCATTATTGTTTGTATACATTCCTATATAATAAAATGTCACGTAACAATCATTATTGTTTGTTTGCATTCCTACATTTCAAGGTTTCACGAACAGTCATTATTCTTTGTTTACATTCCTACATGTTATAGTTTCACGTAACGGTCATTGTTGTTTGTTTAGATTCCTACATATGAAAATTTCACGTAAAATTCATTATTGTTTGTTTAGATTTCTAATTATGAAGTTTTCACGTAACAATCGTTATTGTTTGTTGAGATTCCTTCATATCAAGGTTTCACATAACAGTCATTATTCTTTGTTTACATTCCTTCATATCAAGGTTTCACGTAACAGTCATTATTGTTTGTTTACATTCCTATATATTAAGGTTTCACGTAACAGTCACTATTGTTTGTTTAGATTCCTAGATATGAAGGTTTCACGTGAGAGTCATTATTGTTTCTTTACATTCCTACATATCAAGGTTTCACGTAACAGTCATTATTGTTTGTTTACATTCCTTCATATCAAGGTTTCACGTAACACTCATTATTGTTTGTTTACATTCCTACGTATTAATGTTCCACGTAAAGGTTTTTATTGTTTGTTCAGATTCTTACGTATTAAGGTTTCACGTAACAATCATTTTTGTTTGTTCAGATTCCTAAGTATTAAGGTTTCACGTAACACTCATTATTGTTTGTTTACATTCTTATATATGAAGGTTTCACGTAACAGTCATTATTGTTTGTTTACATTCCTCCGTATTAATGTTCCACGTAAAGGTTTTTATTGTTTGTTCAGATTCTTATATATGAAGGTTTCACGTAACAGTCATTATTGTTTGTTTACATTCTTATATATGAAGGTTTCACGTAACAGTCATTATTGTTTGTTTACCTTTCAACGTATTAAGGTTTTACGTAAATGTTCTTATTGTTTGTTCTGGTTCTTTCGTATTAAGGTTTCACGTAACAGTCATTATTGTTTGTTTAGATTCCCAGATATGAAGATTTCACGTAACAGTCATTATTGTTTGTTTACATTCTTACAAATTAAGGTTTTATGTAACAGTCATTATTGTTTGTATACATTCCTTTATATTAATGTTTCACGTAACAGTCATTATTGTTTGTATTTATTCCTATATTTTAAAATGTCATGTAACAATTATTATTGTTTGTTTGCATTCCTACATTTCAAGGTTTCACGAACAGTCATTATTCTTTGTTTACATTCCTACATGTTAAAATTTCACGTA
Organism: Carcinoscorpius rotundicauda; assembly: GCA_011833715.1. Classification (NCBI taxonomy): domain Eukaryota; kingdom Metazoa; phylum Arthropoda; class Merostomata; order Xiphosura; family Limulidae; genus Carcinoscorpius; species Carcinoscorpius rotundicauda. The sequence goes on from CM022402.1 coordinate 7,590,869, forward strand.
ACGGTCATTGTTGTTTGTTTAGATTCCTACATATGAAGGTTTCACGTAACAGTCATTACTGTTTGTTTAGATTCCTACATATGAATATTTCATGTTTCAGTCATTATTGTTTGTTTAGATTCGTACATATGAAGGTTTCACGTGCGAGTCATTATTGTTTGTTTACATTCCTATATATTAAGGTTTCACGTAACAGTCACTATTGTTTATTTATATTCCTATATTTCAAGGTTTCACGAACAGTCATTATACTTTGTTTACATTCCTACATATCAAGGTTTCACGTAACAGTCATTACTGTTTGTTTAGATTCCTACATATGAATATTTCATGTTTCAGTCATTATTGTTTGTTTAGATTCGTACATATGAAGGTTTCACGTGCGAGTCACTATTGTTTGTTTAAATTCCTTCATATCAAGGTTTCACGGAACAGTCATTATTGTTCGTTTACATTCCTTCATATCAAGATTTCACGTAACAGTCATTATTGTTTGTTTACATTCCTATATATTAAGGTTTCACGTAACAGTCACTATTGTTTATTTATATTCCTATATTTCAAGGTTTCACGAACAGTCATTATACTTTGTTTACATTTCTACATGTTAAAGTTTCACATAACGGTCATTATTGTTTGTTTACATTACTACGTATTAATGTTTCACGTAAAGGATCTTATTGTTTGTTCAGATTCTTACGTATTAAGGATTCACGTAACAGTCATTATTGTTTGTTGAGATTCCTTCATATCAAGGTTTCACGTAACAGTCATTATTGTTTGTATACCTTCCTTTATACTAAAGTTTCACCTAACAATCATTATTGTTTATTTGCATTCTTACATATGAAGGTTTCATGTAACAGTCATTATTGTTTGTTCAGATTCCTACATATTAAAGTTTCACGTAATAATCATTATTGTTTGTTTGCATTCTTACATATGAAGGTTTCACGTGAGAGTCATTATTGTTTGTTTATATTCCAATATATCAACGTTTCACGTGACAATGTGTCTTGTTTATTTAGGTTTCCACTTATGTCAAGCTTCACCTTTATCCACAATCTCAATAATTCTAACCTTTATCTGCACATATTTATAAAAAACACATGAGTTTTACGGTAACATCACTTTTCACTTCGTATTGTTATAAGATAAAAGTCCACCCCTTGTGTTTGTACTTTTTCATCTTTAAAAACACGTGAAGACATAGAAACTGAAATTGACATCATATTCATCTTACGTGTCATTGTTTTATTGGTCGTCCCCATGCGATATTCCTGTGGACATAAAACATTGTGATTCGGGTTTTGATACCAGTGGCGGACAGAACACATTAAGTAATTTTGTACTTAATTAAAAACAAATGAACTCATTGGTTTCCTGGGTGTTAAAATGTTTTGAAGTAATCGTCAAGTCTTTGAACGGTCATCGTTGTTGTGTTCTTTTAACAAAACAAGTCAGTAACTGCATTAGAGAAATAAATATATTTTGTTTTCTTTCACACACCCATTACTGATGACTTCCGATAAAAACTGGAGAACAGTCAATTTATAGGCTTACGACGTTAAAGTCCGGGGTTCAGTTTCCTGCAATGGGTTTATTTGTTTGTTTATGAGTTTGGCGCAAAGCTACACGAGGGCTACCTGCTCTAACCGTTCCTAATGTAAAAGTGTATCACCAGAGGGAAGGCAGCTAGTCATCACCAACCTCCGTCAACTCTTGGGCTACTCTTTTACCAACTAATAGTGAGATTGGCAGTCCAATTATAACGCTCCCACGGCTGAAAGGGCGATCATGGTAGGTCGGACGGGGATTCGAACCTGCGACCGTCGGATTACGACTCGAACGTCTTAACCAACCTGGCCTTCGATGCTAATGAATAATGAAACCGAACCGGGTGTACACACGTTTAGTATTGCTGAAGCAAAAAACATAACCAATAAAAACGAAACAAATAAGCATAATAAAAATATTAATACATTTTGTAAGCACAAGCGGGGATATCCAATTTAGTTAGCTATAGTAATGTAGGAAGTTTTAATGCTATAAAACGTGTTAAAACGAGAATGTAACAAACAATAGAAGCATAATTTTTAAGAAACATTACTTATATTTTGTCAAATTATTATAAGTGTTAAGGTAAACCAAAGTAGGGTTAATAAAGTGTGTTTATATTTAAACTACTCTGGTCACAAAGTAGGGTTAATAAAGTGTGTTTACATTTAAACTACTCTGGTCACAAAGTAGGGTTAATAAAGTGTGTTTACATTTAAACTACTCTGGTCACGAAGCATTGTTTAACATTAAATCTTTCCATATTTCTATATGTAGCTTGTTCACATATATATATTGATCCATATGTCTCTTCATAAACAAATTTATTGTAATAATAATAATGTTCCACCTCAAATATAGTGTGTGATCAACACTAGTAATTTATTGTGCCACCAACAATGTTCGGTACTTTATTATCAAACTGTAGTAATGTATTGTGTCACCAACAAAGTTCGGTACTTTATGATCAACACTGCAGTAATTTATTGTGTCACCAACAATGTTCGGTACTTTATTATCAAACTGTAGTAATGTATTGTGTCACCAACAATGTTCGGTACTTTATGATCAACACTGCAGTAATTTATTGTGTCACCAACAATGTTCGGTACTTTGTGATCAAACTGTAGTAATTTATTGTGTCAACAACAATGTTCGGTACTTTGTGATCAATACTTTAGTAATTTATTGTGTCAACAACAATGTTCGGTACTTTGTGATCAAACTGTAGTAATTTATTGTGTCACCAACAATGTTCGGTACTTTGTGATCAACACTGCAGTAATTTATTGTGTCACCAACAATGTTCGGTACTTTATGATCAACACCGCAGTAATTTATTGTGTCACCAACAATGTTCGGTACTTTGTGATCAAACTGTAGTAATTTATTGTGTCAACAACAATGTTCGGTACTTTGTGATCAATACTGTAGTAATTGATTGTGTCAACAACAATGTTCGGTACTTTGTGATCAAACTGTAGTAATTTATTGTGTCACCAACAATGTTCGGTACTTTGTGATCAACACTGCAGTAATTTATTGTGTCACCAACAATGTTCGGTACTTTATTATCAAACTGTAGTAATGTATTGTGTCACCAACAATGTTCGGTACTTTATGATCAACAATGCAGTAATTTATTGTGTCACCAACAATGTTCGGTACTTTGTGATCAAACTGTAGTAATTTATTGTGTCAACAACAATGTTCGGTACTTTGTGATCAATACTGTAGTAATTTATTGTGTCAACAACAATGTTCGGTACTTTGTGATCAAACTGTAGTAATTTCTTGTGTCACCAACAATGTTCGGTACTTTGTGATCAACACTGTAGTAATTTATTGTGTCACCAACAATGTTCGGTACTTTATGATCAATACTGTAGTAATTTATTTTGTCACCAACAATGTTCGGTACTTTATGATCAATACTGTAGTAATTTATTGTGTCACCAACAATGTTCGGTACTTTATGATCAATACTGTAGTAATTTATTGTGTCAACAACAATGTTCGGTACTTTGTGATCAAACTGTAGTAATTTATTGTGTCACCAACAATGTTCGGTACTTTGTGATCAATACTGTAGTAATTTATTGTGTCAACAACAATGTTCGGTAGTTTGTGATCAAACTGTAGTAATGTATTGTGTCAACAACAATGTTCGGTACTTTGTGATCAATACTGTAGTAATTTATTGTATCAACAACAATGTTCGGTACTTTGTGATCAAACTGTAGTAATTTATTGTGTCAACAACAATTATACTTTTATATGCAAAAACGGCTGTTCTGGGCCCAGAAAACACTTCAAATAGAAGAGCGAACAACGTTTCGACCTTCTTCGGTCATCGTCAGGTTCACAAAGAAAACCTTTGTTTTCTGGGCCCAGAACAGCCGTTTTTGCATATAAAAGTTCTCAACAAGTGGGTTTCTCGACATCACTGATTGTCAACAACAATGTTCGGTACTTTGTGATCAATACTGTAGTAATTTATTGTGTCAACAACAATGTTCGGTAGTTTGTGATCAAACTGTAGTAATTTATTGTGTCAACAACAATGTTCGGTACTTTGTGATCAATACTGTAGTAATTTATTGTGTCAACAACAATGTTCGGTACTTTATGATTAACACTGTAGTAATGTATTGTGTCACCAACAATGTTCGGTACTTTATGATCAATACTGTAGTAATTTATTGTGTCAACAACAATGTTCGGTAGTTTGTGATCAAACTGTAGTAATGTATTGTGTCAACAACAATGTTCGGTACTTTGTGATCAATACTGTAGTAATTTATTGTGTCAACAACAATGTTCGGTACTTTGTGATCAAACTGTAGTAATTTATTGTGTCAACAACAATGTTCGGTAGTTTGTGATCAAACTGTAGTAATTTATTGTGTCAACAACAATGTTCGGTACTTTGTGATCAATACTGTAGTAATTTATTGTGTCAACAACAATGTTCGGTACTTTATGATTAACACTGTAGTAATGTATTGTGTCACCAACAATGTTCGGTAGTTTGTGATCAAACTGTAGTAATGTATTGTGTCAACAACAATGTTCGGTACTTTGTGATCAAACTGTAGTAATGTATTGTGTCAACAACAATGTTCGGTACTTTGTGATCAATACTGTAGTAATTTATTGTGTCAACAACAATGTTCGGTACTTTGTGATCAAACTGTAGTAATTTATTGTGTCAACAACAATGTTCGGTACTTTGTGATCAATACTGTAGTAATTTATTGTGTCAACAACAATGTTCGGTAGTTTGTGATCAAACTGTAGTAATTTATTGTGTCAACAACAATGTTCGGTACTTTGTGATCAACACTGTAGTAATTTATTGTGTCACCAACAATGTTCGGTACTTTCTGATCAATACTGTAGTAATTTATTGTGTCACCAACAATGTTCGGTACTTTATGATTAACACTGTAGTAATGTATTGTATCACCAACAATGTTCGGTACTTTATGATTAACACTGTAGTAATGTATTGTGTCACCAACAATGTTCGGTACTTTATGATCAACACTGTAGTAATTTATTGTGTCACCAACAATGTTCGGTACTTTGTGATCAAACTGTAGTAATTTATTGTGTCAACAACAATGTTCGGTACTTTGTGATCAATACTGTAGTAATTTATTGTGTCAACAACAATGTTCGGTAGTTTGTGATCAAACTGTAGTAATTTATTGTGTCAACAACAATGTTCGGTACTTTGTGATCAAACTGTAGTAATTTATTGTGTCACCAACAATGTTCGGTACTTTGTGATCAACACTGTAGTAATTTATTGTGTCACCAACAATGTTCGGTACTTTGTGATCAAACTGTAGTAATTTATTGTGTCAACAACAATGTTCGGTACTTTGTGATCAATACTGTAGTAATTTATTGTGTCAACAACAATGTTCGGTAGTTTGTGATCAAACTGTAGTAATTTATTGTGTCAACAACAATGTTCGGTACTTTGTGATCAATACTGTAGTAATTTATTGTGTCACCAACAATGTTCGGTACTTTGTGATCAAACTGTAGTAATTTATTGTGTCAACAACAATGTTCGGTACTTTGTGATCAATACTGTAGTAATTTATTGTGTCAACAACAATGTTCGGTAGTTTGTGATCAAACTGTAGTAATTTATTGTGTCAACAACAATGTTCGGTACTTTGTGATCAATACTGTAGTAATTTATTGTGTCAACAACAATGTTCGGTACTTTATGATTAACACTGTAGTAATGTATTGTGTCACCAACAATGTTCGGTACTTTATGATTAACACTGTAGTAATGTATTGTGTCACCAACAATGTTCGGTACTTTATGATCAACACTGTAGTAATTTATTGTGTCACCAACAATGTTCGGTACTTTGTGATCAAACTCTAGTAACTTATTGTGTCAACAACAATGTTCGGTACTTTGTGATCAATACTGTAGTAATTTATTGTGTCAACAACAATGTTCGGTAGTTTGTGATCAAACTGTAGTAATTTATTGTGTCAACAACAATGTTCGGTACTTTGTGATCAAACTGTAGTAATTTATTGTGTCACCAACAATGTTCGGTACTTTGTGATCAACACTGTAGTAATTTATTGTGTCACGAACAATGTTCGGTACTTTATGATCAATACTGTAGTAATTTATTGTGTCACCAACAATGTTCGGTACTTTATGATCAATACTGTAGTAATTTATTGTGTCACCAACAATGTTCGGTACTTTATGATCAATACTGTAGTAATTTATTGTGTCAACAACAATGTTCGGTAGTTTGTGATCAAACTGTAGTAATGTATTGTGTCAACAACAATGTTCGGTACTTTGTGATCAATACTGTAGTAATTTATTGTGTCAACAACAATGTTCGGTACTTTGTGATCAAACTGTAGTAATTTATTGTGTCAACAACAATGTTCGGTACTTTGTGATCAATACTGTAGTAATTTATTGTGTCAACAACAATGTTCGGTACTTCGTGATCAAACTGTAGGAATTTATTGTGTCAACAACAATGTTCGGTACTTTGTGATCAACACTGTAGTAATTTATTGTGTCACCAACAATGTTCGGTACTTTCTGATCAATACTGTAGTAATTTATTGTGTCACCAACAATGTTCGGTACTTTATGATCAATACTGTAGTAATTTATTGTGTCACCAACAATGTTCGGTACTTTATGATCAATACTGTAGTAATTTATTGTGTCAACAACAATGTTCGGTACTTTGTGATCAAACTGTAGTAATTTATTGTGTCACCAACAATGTTCGGTACTTTGTGATCAAACTGTAGTAATTTATTGTGTCAACAACAATGTTCGGTACTTTGTGATCAATACTGTAGTAATTTATTGTGTCAACAACAATGTTCGGTAGTTTGTGATCAAACTGTAGTAATTTATTGTGTCAACAACAATGTTCGGTACTTTGTGATCAATACTGTAGTAATTTATTGTGTCAACAACAATGTTCGGTACTTTATGATTAACACTGTAGTAATGTATTGTGTCACCAACAATGTTCGGTACTTTATGATTAACACTGTAGTAATGTATTGTGTCACCAACAATGTTCGGTACTTTATGATCAACACTGTAGTAATTTATTGTGTCACCAACAATGTTCGGTACTTTGTGATCAAACTGTAGTAATTTATTGTGTCAACAACAATGTTCGGTACTTTGTGATCAATACTGTAGTAATTTATTGTGTCAACAACAATGTTCGGTAGTTTGTGATCAAACTGTAGTAATTTATTGTGTCACCAACAATGTTCGGTACTTTGTGATCAAACTGTAGTAATTTATTGTGTCACCAACAATGTTCGGTACTTTGTGATCAACACTGTAGTAATTTATTGTGTCACCAACAATGTTCGGTACTTTATGATTATACTGTAGTAATTTATTGTGTCACCAACAATGTTCGGTACTTTGTGATCAATACTGTAGTAATTTATTGTGTCACCAACAATGTTCGGTACTTTATGATCAATACTGTAGTAATTTATTGTGTCAACAACAATGTTCGGTAGTTTGTGATCAAACTGTAGTAATGTATTGTGTCAACAACAATGTTCGGTACTTTGTGATCAATACTGTAGTAATTTATTGTGTCAACAACAATGTTCGGTACTTTGTGATCAAACTGTAGTAATTTATTGTGTCAACAACAATGTTCGGTACTTTGTGATCAAACTGTAGTAATTTATTGTGTCAACAACAATGTTCGGTACTTTGTGATAAATACTGTAGTAATTTATTGTGTCAACAACAATGTTCGGTAGTTTGTGATCAAACTGTAGTAATTTATTGTGTCAACAACAATGTTCGGTACTTTGTGATCAATACTGTAGTAATTTATTGTGTCAACAACAATGTTCGGTACTTTATGATTAACACTGTAGTAATATATTGTGTCACCAACAATGTTCGGTACTTTATGATTAACACTGTAGTAATGTATTGTGTCACCAACAATGTTCGGTACTTTATGATCAACACTGTAGTAATTTATTGTGTCAACAACAATGTTCGGTACTTTGTGATCAAACTGTAGTAATTTATTGTGTCAACAACAATGTTTGGTACTTTGTGATCAATACTGTAGTAATTTATTGTGTCAACAACAATGTTCGGTAGTTTGTGATCAATACTGTAGTAATTTATTGTGTCAACAACAATGTTCGGTACTTTGTGATCAATACTGTAGTAATTTATTGTGTCAACAACAATGTTCGGTACTTTATGATTAACACTGTAGTAATTTATTGTGTCAACAACAATGTTCGGTACTTTGTGATCAATACTGTAGTAATTTATTGTGTCAACAACAATGTTCGGTAGTTTGTGATCAAACTGTAGTAATTTATTGTGTCAACAACAATGTTCGGTACTTTGTGATCAATACTGTAGTAATTTATTGTGTCAACAACAATGTTCGGTACTTTGTGATCAAACAGTAGTAATTTATTGTGTCACCAACAATGTTCGGTACTTTGTGATCAACACTGTAGTAATTTATTGTGTCACCAACAATGTTCGGTACTTTATGATCAATACTGTAGTAATTTATTGTGTCAACAACAATGTTCGGTACTTTATGATCAATACTGTAGTAATTTATTGTGTCAACAACAATGTTCGGTACTTTGTGATCAATACTGTAGTAATTTATTGTGTCAACAACAATGTTCGGTACTTTATGATCAATACTGTAGTAATTTATTGTGTCAACAACAATGTTCGGTACTTTGTGATCAATACTGTAGTAATTTATTGTGTCAACAACAATGTTCGGTAGTTTGTGATCAAACTGTAGTAATTTATTGTGTCAACAACAATGTTCGGTACTTTGTGATCAAACTGTAGTAATTTATTGTGTCACCAACAATGTTCGGTACTTTGTGATCAACACTGTAGTAATTTATTGTGTCACCAACAATGTTCGGTACTTTATGATCAATACTGTAGTAATTTATTGTGTCACCAACAATGTTCGGTACTTTATGATCAATACTGTAGTAATTTATTGTGTCACCAACAATGTTCGGTACTTTCTGATCAATACTGTAGTAATTTATTGTGTCAACAACAATGTTCGGTAGTTTGTGATGAAACTGTAGTAATGTATTGTGTCAACAACAATGTTCGGTACTTTGTGATCAATACTGTAGTAATTTATTGTGTCAACAACAATGTTCGGTAGTTTGTGATCAAACTGTAGTAATTTATTGTGTCAACAACAATGTTCGGTACTTTGTGATCAAACTGTAGTAATTTATTGTGTCAACAACAATGTTCGGTACTTTGTGATCAAACTGTAGTAATTTATTGTGTCAACAACAATGTTCGGTACTTTGTGATCAAACTGTAGTAATTTATTGTGTCAACAACAATGTTCGGTACTTTGTGATCAAACTGTAGTAATTTATTGTGTCAACAACAATGTTCGGTACTTTGTGATCAAACTGTAGTAATTTATTGTGTCAACAACAATGTTCGGTACTTTGTGATCAATACTGTAGTAATTTATTGTGTCAACAACAATGTTCGGTACTTTGTGATCAATACTGTAGTAATTTATTGTGTCAACAACAATGTTCGGTACTTTATGATCAATACTGTAGTAATTTATTGTGTCAACAACAATGTTCGGTACTTTGTGATCAATACTGTAGTAATTTATTGTGTCAACAACAATGTTCGGTAGTTTGTGATCAAACTGTAGTAATTTATTGTGTCAACAACAATGTTCGGTACTTTGTGATCAAACTGTAGTAATTTATTGTGTCACCAACAATGTTCGGTACTTTGTGATCAACACTGTAGTAATTTATTGTGTCACCAACAATGTTCGGTACTTTATGATCAATACTGTAGTAATTTATTGTGTCACCAACAATGTTCGGTACTTTATGATCAATACTGTAGTAATTTATTGTGTCACCAACAATGTTCGGTACTTTCTGATCAATACTGTAGTAATTTATTGTGTCAACAAGAATGTTCGGTAGTTTGTGATGAAACTGTAGTAATTTATTGTGTCAACAACAATGTTCGGTACTTTGTGATCAATACTGTAGTAATTTATTGTGTCAACAACAATGTTCGGTAGTTTGTGATCAAACTGTAGTAATTTATTGTGTCAACAACAATGTTCGGTACTTTGTGATCAAACTGTAGTAATTTATTGTGTCAACAACAATGTTCGGTACTTTGTGATCAAACTGTAGTAATTTATTGTGTCAACAACAATGTTCGGTACTTTGTGATCAAACTGTAGTAATTTATTGTGTCAACAACAATGTTCGGTACTTTGTGATCAAACTGTAGTAATTTATTGTGTCAACAACAATGTTCGGTACTTTGTGATCAAACTGTAGTAATTTATTGTGTCAACAACAATGTTCGGTACTTTGTGATCAAACTGTAGTAATTTATTGTGTCAACAACAATGTTCGGTACTTTGTGATCAATACTGTAGTAATTTATTGTGTCAACAACAATGTTCGGTACTTTATGATTAACACTGTAGTAATGTATTGTGTCACCAACAATGTTCGGTACTTTATGATTAACACTGTAGTAATGTATTGTGTCAACAACAATGTTCCGTACTTTATGATCAACACTGTAGTAATTTATTGTGTCACCAACAATGTTCGGTACTTTGTGATCAAACTGTAGTAATTTATTGTGTCAACAACAATGTTCGGTACTTTGTGATCAATACTGTAGTAATTTATTGTGTGAACAACAATGTTCGGTAGTTTGTGATCAAACTGTAGTAATTTATTGTGTCAACAACAATGTTCGGTACTTTGTGATCAAACAGTAGTAATTTATTGTGTCACCAACAATGTTCGGTACTTTGTGATCAACACTGTAGTAAGTTATTGTGTCACCAACAATGTTCGGTACTTTATGATTAAACTGTAGTAATTTATTGTGTCACCAACAATGTTCGGTACTTTGTGATCAACACTGTAGTAATTTATTGTGTCACCAACAATGTTCGGTACTTTATGATTAACACTGTAGTAATGTATTGTGTCACCAACAATGTTCGGTACTTTATGATTAACACTGTAGTAATGTATTGTGTCAACAACAATGTTCGGTACTTTATGATCAACACTGTAGTAATTTATTGTGTCACCAACAATGTTCGGTACTTTGTGATCAAACTGTAGTAATTTATTGTGTCAACAACAATGTTCGGTACTTTGTGATCAATACTGTAGTAATTTATTGTGTGAACAACAATGTTCGGTAGTTTGTGATGAAACTGTAGTAATTTATTGTGTCAACAACAATGTTCGGTAGTTTGTGATCAAACTGTAGTAATTTATTGTGTCACCAACAATGTTCGGTACTTTGTGATCAACACTGTAGTAATTTATTGTGTCACCAACAATGTTCGGTACTTTATGATTATACTGTAGTAATTTATTGTGTCACCAACAATGTTCGGTACTTTGTGATCAATACTGTAGTAATTTATTGTGTCACCAACAATGTTCGGTACTTTATGATCAATACTGTAGTAATTTATTGTGTCAACAACAATGTTCGGTAGTTTGTGATCAATACTGTAGTAATTTATTGTGTCAACAACAATGTTCGGTACTTTGTGATCAAACTGTAGTAATTTATTGTGTCAACAACAATGTTCGGTACTTTGTGATCAATACTGTAGTAATTTATTGTGTCAACAACAATGTTCGGTAGTTTGTGATCAAACTGTAGTAATTTATTGTGTCAACAACAATGTTCGGTACTTTGTGATCAATACTGTAGTAATTTATTGTGTCAACAACAATGTTCGGTACTTTATGATTAACACTGTAGTAATTTATTGTGTCAACAACAATGTTCGGTACTTTGTGATCAATACTGTAGTAATTTATTGTGTCAACAACAATGTTCGGTAGTTTGTGATCAAACTGTAGTAATTTATTGTGTCAACAACAATGTTCGGTACTTTGTGATCAAACTGTAGTAATTTATTGTGTCAACAACAATGTTCGGTACTTTGTGATCAAACTGTAGTAATTTATTGTGTCACCAACAATGTTCGGTACTTTGTGATCAACACTGTAGTAATTTATTGTGTCACCAACAATGTTCGGTACTTTATGATCAATACTGTAGTAATTTATTGTGTCAACAACAATGTTCGGTACTTTATGATCAATACTGTAGTAATTTATTGTGTCAACAACAATGTTCGGTACTTTGTGATCAATACTGTAGTAATTTATTGTGTCAACAACAATGTTCGGTAGTTTGTGATCAAACTGTAGTAATTTATTGTGTCAACAACAATGTTCGGTACTTTGTGATCAAACTGTAGTAATTTATTGTGTCAACAACAATGTTCGGTACTTTGTGATCAAACTGTAGTAATTTATTGTGTCACCAACAATGGTCGGTACTTTGTGATCAACACTGTAGTAATTTATTGTGTCACCAACAATGTTCGGTACTTTATGATCAATGCTGTAGTAATTTATTGTTTCACCAACAATGTTCGGTACTTTATGATCAATACTGTAGTAATTTATTGTGTCACCAACAATGTTCGGTACTTTATGATCAATACTGTAGTAATTTATTGTGTCAACAACAATGTTGGGTAGTTTGTGATCGAACTGTAGTAATGTATTGTGTCAACAACAATGTTCGGTACTTTGTGATCAATACTGTAGTAATTTATTGTGTCAACAACAATGTTCGGTAGTTTGTGATCAAACTGTAGTAATTTATTGTGTCAACAACAATGTTCGGTACTTTGTGATCAAACTGTAGTAATTTATTGTGTCAACAACAATGTTCGGTACTTTATGATCAACACTGTAGTAATTTATTGTGTCAACAACAATGTTCGGTACTTTATGATCAAACTGTAGTAATTTATTGTGTCACCAACAATGTTCGGTACTTTGTGATCAAACTGTAGTAATTTATTGTGTCAACAACAATGTTCGGTAGTTTGTGATCAATACTGTAGTAATTTATTGTGTCAACAATAATGTTCGGTAGTTTGTGATCAAACTGTAGTAATTTATTGTGTCAACAACAATGTTCGGTACTTTATGATTAACACTGTAGTAATGTATTGTGTCAACAACAATGTTCGGTACTTTATGATCAACACTGTAGTAATTTATTGTGTCACCAACAATGTTCGGTACTTTGTGATCAAACTGTAGTAATTTATTGTGTCAACAACAATGTTCGGTACTTTGTGATCAATACTGTAGTAATTTATTGTGTGAACAACAATGTTCGGTAGTTTGTGATCAAACTGTAGTAATTTATTGTGTCAACAACAATGTTCGGTACTTTGTGATCAAACAGTAGTAATTTATTGTGTCACCAACAATGTTCGGTACTTTGTGATCAACACTGTAGTAATTTATTGTGTCACCAACAATGTTCGGTACTTTATGATTATACTGTAGTAATTTATTGTGTCACCAACAATGTTCGGTACTTTGTGATCAACACTGTAGTAATTTATTGTGTCACCAACAATGTTCGGTACTTTATGATTAACACTGTAGTAATGTATTGTGTCACCAACAATGTTCGGTACTTTATGATTAACACTGTAGTAATGTATTGTGTCAACAACAATGTTCGGTACTTTATGATCAACACTGTAGTAATTTATTGTGTCACCAACAATGTTCGGTACTTTGTGATCAAACTGTAGTAATTTATTGTGTCAACAACAATGTTCGGTACTTTGTGATCAATACTGTTGTAATTTATTGTGTGAACAACAATGTTCGGTACTTTATGATCATACTGTAGTAATTTATTGTGTCACCAACAATGTTCGGTACTTTGTGATCAACACTGCAGTAATTTATTGTGTCACCAACAATGTTCGGTACTTTATGATTAACACTGTAGTAATGTATTGTGTCACCAACAATGTTCGGTACTTTATGATTAACACTGTAGTAATGTATTGTGTCAACAACAATGTTCGGTACTTTATGATCAACACTGTAGTAATTTATTGTGTCACCAACAATGTTCGGTACTTTGTGATCAAACTGTAGTAATTTATTGTGTCAACAACAATGTTCGGTACTTTGTGATCAATACTGTAGTAATTTATTGTGTGAACAACAATGTTCGGTAGTTTGTGATCAAACTGTAGTAATTTATTGTGTCAACAACAATGTTCGGTAGTTTGTGATCAAACTGTAGTAATTTATTGTGTCACCAACAATGTTCGGTACTTTGTGATCAACACTGTAGTAATTTATTGTGTCACCAACAATGTTCGGTACTTTATGATTATACTGTAGTAATTTATTGTGTCACCAACAATGTTCGGTACTTTGTGATCAACACTGTAGTAATTTATTGTGTCACCAACAATGTTCGGTACTTTCTGATCAATACTGTAGTAATTTATTGTGTCACCAACAATGTTCGGTACTTTATGATCAATACTGTAGTAATTTATTGTGTCACCAACAATGTTCGGTACTTTATGATCAATACTGTAGTAATTTATTGTGTCAACAACAATGTTCGGTACTTTGTGATCAAACTGTAGTAATTTATTGTGTCACCAACAATGTTCGGTACTTTGTGATCAAACTGTAGTAATTATTGTGTCAACAACAATGTTCGGTACTTTGTGATCAATACTGTAGTAATTTATTGTGTCAACAACAATGTTCGGTAGTTTGTGATCAAACTGTAGTAATTTATTGTGTCAACAACAATGTTCGGTACTTTGTGATCAATACTGTAGTAATTTATTGTGTCAACAACAATGTTCGGTACTTTATGATTAACACTGTAGTAATGTATTGTGTCACCAACAATGTTCGGTACTTTATGATTAACACTGTAGTAATGTATTGTGTCACCAACAATGTTCGGTACTTATGATCAACACTGTAGTAATTTATTGTGTCACCAACAATGTTCGGTACTTTGTGATCAAACTGTAGTAATTTATTGTGTCAACAACAATGTTCGGTACTTTGTGATCAATACTGTAGTAATTTATTGTGTCAACAACAATGTTCGGTAGTTTGTGATCAAACTGTAGTAATTTATTGTGTCAACAACAATGTTCGGTACTTTGTGATCAAACTGTAGTAATTTATTGTGTCACCAACAATGTTCGGTACTTTGTGATCAACACTGTAGTAATTTATTGTGTCACCAACAATGTTCGGTACTTTATGATTATACTGTAGTAATTTATTGTGTCACCAACAATGTTCGGTACTTTGTGATCAATACTGTAGTAATTTATTGTGTCACCCAACAATGTTCGGTACTTTATGATCAATACTGTAGTAATTTATTGTGTCAACAACAATGTTCGGTAGTTTGTGATCAAACTGTAGTAATGTATTGTGTCAACAACAATGTTCGGTACTTTGTGATCAATACTGTAGTAATTTATTGTGTCAACAACAATGTTCGGTACTTTGTGATCAAACTGTAGTAATTTATTGTGTCAACAACAATGTTCGGTACTTTGTGATCAATACTGTAGTAATTTATTGTGTCAACAACAATGTTCGGTAGTTTGTGATCAAACTGTAGTAATTTATTGTGTCAACAACAATGTTCGGTACTTTGTGATCAATACTGTAATAATTTATTGTGTCAACAACAATGTTCGGTAGTTTGTGATCAAACTGTAGTAATTTATTGTGTCAACAACAATGTTCGGTACGCTGTGATCAATACTGTAGTAATTTATTGTGTCAACAACAATGTTCGGTACTTTATGATTAACACTGTAGTAATATATTGTGTCACCAACAATGTTCGGTACTTTATGATTAACACTGTAGTAATGTATTGTGTCACCAACAATGTTCGGTACTTTATGATCAACACTGTAGTAATTTATTGTGTCAACAACAATGTTCGGTACTTTGTGATCAAACTGTAGTAATTTATTGTGTCAACAACAATGTTTGGTACTTTGTGATCAATACTGTAGTAATTTATTGTGTCAACAACAATGTTCGGTAGTTGTGATCAATACTGTAGTATTTTATTGTGTCAACAACAATGTTCGGTACTTTGTGATCAATACTGTAGTAATTTATTGTGTCAACAACAATGTTCGGTACTTTATGATTAACACTGTAGTAATTTATTGTGTCAACAACAATGTTCGGTACTTTGTGATCAATACTGTAGTAATTTATTGTGTCACAACAATGTTCGGTAGTTTGTGATCAAACTGTAGTAATTTATTGTGTCAACAACAATGTTCGGTACTTTGTGATCAATACTGTAGTAATTTATTGTGTCAACAACAATGTTCGGTACTTTGTGATCAACAGTAGTAATTTATTGTGTCCACCAACAATGTTCGGTACTTTGTGATCAACACTGTAGTAATTATTGTGTCACCAACAATGTTCGGTACTTTATGATTATACTGTAGTAATTTATTGTGTCACCAACAATGTTCGGTACTTGTGATCAATACTGTAGTAATTTATTGTGTCACCAACAATGTTCGGTACTTTATGATCAATACTGTAGTAATTTATTGTGTCAACAACAATGTTCGGTAGTTGTGATCAAACTGTAGTAATGTATTGTGTCAACAACAATGTTCGGTACTTTGTGATCAATACTGTAGTAATTTATTGTGTCAACAACAATGTTCGGTACTTTGTTGATCAAACTGTAGTAATTATTGTGTCAACAACAATGTTCGGTACTTTGTGATCAATACTGTAGTAATTTATTGTGTCAACAACAATGTTCGGTAGATTGTGATCAAACTGTAGTAATTTATTGTGTCAACAACAATGTTCGGTACTTTGTGATCAAAACTGTAGTAATTATTGTGTCAACAACAATGTTCGGTACTTTGTGATCAAACTGTAGTAATTTATTGTGTCAACAACAATGTTCGGTACTTTGTGATCAATACTGTAGTAATTTATTGTGTCAACAACAATGTTCGGTACTTTATGATTAACACTGTAGTAATATATTGTGTCACCAACAATGTTCGGTACTTTATGATTAACACTGTAGTAATGTATTGTGTCACCAACAATGTTCGGTACTTTATGATCAACACTGTAGTAATTTATTGTGTCAACAACAATGTTCGGTACTTTGTGATCAAACTGTAGTAATTTATTGTGTCAACAACAATGTTCGGTACTTTGTGATCAAACTGTAGTAATTTATTGTGTCAACAACAATGTTCGGTACTTTGTGATCAATACTGTAGTAATTTATTGTGTCACAACAATGTTCGGTAGTTTGTGATCAAACTGTAGTAATTTATTGTGTCAACAACAATGTTCGGTACTTTGTGATCAATACTGTAGTAATTTATTGTGTCAACAACAATGTTCGGTACTTTCTGATTAACACTGTAGTAATTTATTGTGTCAACAACAATGTTCGGTACTTTGTGATCAATACTGTAGTAATTTATTGTGTCAACAACAATGTTCGGTAGTTTGTGATCAAACTGTAGTAATTTATTGTGTCAACAACAATGTCGGTACTTTGTGATCAATACTGTAGTAATTTATTGTGTCAACAACAATGTTCGGTACTTTGTGATCAAACTGTAGTAATTTATTGTGTCACCAACAATGTTCGTACTTGTGATCAACACTGTAGTAATTATTGTGTCACCAACAATGTTCGGTACTTTATTCAATACTGTAGTAATTTATTGTGTCAACAACAATGTTCGGTACTTTATGATCAATACTGTAGTAATTTATTGTGTCAACAACAATGTTCGGTACTTTGTGATCAATACTGTAGTAATTTATTGTGTCAACAACACTGTTCGGAACTTTTGATCAATACTGTAGTAATTTATTGTGTCAACCAACATGTTCGGTACTTTGTGATCAATACTGTAGTAATTTATTGTGTCAACAACAATGTTCGGTAGTTTGTGATCAAACTGTAGTAATTATTGTGTCAACAACAATGTTCGGTACTTTGTGATCAAAACTGTAGTAATTTATGTGTCAACAAAACAATGTTCGGTACTTTGATCAAACTTAGTAATTTATTGGTGTCACCAACAATGTTCGGTACTTTGTGATCAACACTGTAGTAATTTATTGTGTCACAAACAATGTTCGGTACTTTATGATCAATGACTGTAGTAATTTATTGTTTCACCAACAATGTTCGGTACTTTATGATCAATACTGTAGTAATTTATTGTGTCACCAACAATTTGGATATACTAGATTTGTCACATGTCGTATTCAGTAGATGTGTCCAAAGTCGCTTTCGGTACTTTATGATCAATACTGTAGTAATTTATTGTGTCAACAACAATGTTGGGTAGTTTGTGATCGAACTGTAGTAATGTTATTGTGTCAACACAATGTTCGGTACTTTGTGATCAATACTGTAGTAATTTATTGTGTCAACAACAATGTTCGGTAGTTTGTGATCAAACTGTAGTAATTTATTGTGTCAACAACAATGTTCGGTACTTTGTGATCAAACTGTAGTAATTTATTGTGTCACAACAATGTTCGGTACTTTATGATCAACACTGTAGTAATTTATTGTGTCAACAACAATGTTCGGTACTTTATGATCAAACTGTAGTAATTTATTGTGTCACCAACAATGTTCGGTACTTTGTGATCAAACTGTAGTAATTTATTGTGTCAACAACAATGTTCGGTAGTTTGTGATCAATACTGTAGTAATTTATTGTGTCAACAAAATGTTCGTAGTTTGTGATCAAACTGTAGTAATTTATTGTGTCAACAACAATGTTCGGTACTTTATGATTAACACTGTAGTAATGTATTGTGTCAACAACAATGTTCGGTACTTTATGATCAACACTGTAGTAATTTATTGTGTCACCAACAATGTTCGGTACTTTGTGATCAAACTGTAGTAATTTATTGTGTCAACAACAATGTTCGGTACTTTGTGATCAATACTGTAGTAATTTATTGTGTGAACAACAATGTTCGGTAGTTTGTGATCAAACCGTAGTAATTTATTGTGTCAACAACAATGTTCGGTACTTTGTGATCAAACAGTAGTAATTTATTGTGTCACCAACAATGTTCGGTACTTTGTGATCAACACTGTAGTAATTTATTGTGTCACCAACAATGTTCGGTACTTTATGATTATACTGTAGTAATTTATTGTGTCACCAACAATGTTCGGTACTTTGTGATCAACACTGTAGTAATTTATTGTGTCACCAACAATGTTCGGTACTTTCTGATCAATACTGTAGTAATTTATTGTGTCACCAACAATGTTCGGTACTTTATGATCAATACTGTAGTAATTTATTGTGTCACCAACAATGTTCGGTACTTTATGATCAATACTGTAGTAATTTATTGTGTCAACAACAATGTTCGGTACTTTGTGATCAAACTGTAGTAATTTATTGTGTCACCAACAATGTTCGGTACTTTGTGATCAAACTGTAGTAATTATTGTGTCAACAACAATGTTCGGTACTTTGTGATCAATACTGTAGTAATTTATTGTGTCAACAACAATGTTCGGTAGTTTGTGATCAAACTGTAGTAATTTATTGTGTCAACAACAATGTTCGGTACTTTGTGATCAATACTGTAGTAATTTATTGTGTCAACAACAATGTTCGGTACTTTATGATTAACACTGTAGTAATGTATTGTGTCACCAACAATGTTCGGTACTTTATGATTAACACTGTAGTAATGTATTGTGTCACCAACAATGTTCGGTACTTTATGATCAACACTGTAGTAATTTATTGTGTCACCAACAATGTTCGGTACTTTGTGATCAAACTGTAGTAATTTATTGTGTCAACAACAATGTTCGGTACTTTGTGATCAATACTGTAGTAATTTATTGTGTCAACAACAATGTTCGGTAGTTTGTGATCAAACTGTAGTAATTTATTGTGTCAACAACAATGTTCGGTACTTTGTGATCAAACTGTAGTAATTTATTGTGTCACCAACAATGTTCGGTACTTTGTGATCAACACTGTAGTAATTTATTGTGTCACCAACAATGTTCGGTACTTTATGATTATACTGTAGTAATTTATTGTGTCACCAACAATGTTCGGTACTTTGTGATCAATACTGTAGTAATTTATTGTGTCACCAACAATGTTCGGTACTTTATGATCAATACTGTAGTAATTTATTGTGTCAACAACAATGTTCGGTAGTTTGTGATCAAACTGTAGTAATGTATTGTGTCAACAACAATGTTCGGTACTTTGTGATCAATACTGTAGTAATTTATTGTGTCAACAACAATGTTCGGTACTTTGTGATCAAACTGTAGTAATTTATTGTGTCAACAACATGTTCGGTACTTTGTGATCAATACTGTAGTAATTTATTGTGTCAACAACAATGTTCGGTAGTTTGTGATCAAACTGTAGTAATTTATTGTGTCAACAACAATGTTCGGTACTTTGTGATCAATACTGTAATAATTTATTGTGTCAACAACAATGTTCGGTAGTTTGTGATCAAACTGTAGTAATTTATTGTGTCAACAACAATGTTCGGTACGCTGTGATCAATACTGTAGTAATTTATTGTGTCAACAACAATGTTCGGTACTTTATGATTAACACTGTAGTAATATATTGTGTCACCAACAATGTTCGGTACTTTATGATTAACACTGTAGTAATGTATTGTGTCACCAACAATGTTCGGTACTTTATGATCAACACTGTAGTAATTTATTGTGTCAACAACAATGTTCGGTACTTTGTGATCAAACTGTAGTAATTATTGTGTCAACAACAATGTTTGGTACTTTGTGATCAATACTGTAGTAATTTATTGTGTCAACAACAATGTTCGGTAGTTTGTGATCAATACTGTAGTATTTATTGTGTCAACAACAATGTTCGGTACTTTGTGATCAATACTGTAGTAATTTATTGTGTCAACAACAATGTTCGGTACTTTATGATTAACACTGTAGTAATTTATTGTGTCAACAACAATGTTCGGTACTTTGTGATCAATACTGTAGTAATTTATTGTGTCAACAACAATGTTCGGTAGTTTGTGATCAAACTGTAGTAATTTATTGTGTCAACAACAATGTTCGGTACTTTGTGATCAATACTGTAGTAATTTATTGTGTCAACAACAATGTTCGGTACTTTGTGATCAAACAGTAGTAATTTATTGTGTCACCAACAATGTTCGGTACTTTGTGATCAACACTGTAGTAATTTATTGTGTCACCAACAATGTTCGGTACTTTATGATCAATACTGTAGTAATTTATTGTGTCAACAACAATGTTCGGTACTTTATGATCAATACTGTAGTAATTTATTGTGTCAACAACAATGTTCGGTACTTTGTGATCAATACTGTAGTAATTTATTGTGTCAACAACAATGTTCGGTACTTTATGATCAATACTGTAGTAATTTATTGTGTCAACAAC
>CM022402.1:7613427-7663159 GCA_011833715.1 Carcinoscorpius rotundicauda
TCACAAAGAAACTGTCTTACTTTTTTCTCACCAATAGTCACAAAATGGAACCTGTCTTATGCTTTCTCTCACTAATAGTCACAAAAAGAACTTGTCTTATTTTTTCTCTCATTATAGTCACAAAAGGAAGTTGTCTTACTTCTCTCTCACTAATAGTCATAAAAGGAACCTGCCTTATTTTGTCTCTTTCTAATAGTCACAAAGGAACATGTCTTACTTTTCTCTCACTAATAGTCACAAAAAACCTGTCTTATATTTCCTCTTATTAATAGTCACAAAAAACCTGTCATTGTTTCTCTCACTAATAGCCACAAAAGAAACCTGTCTTATTTTTTCTCTCACTAATAGTCACAAAAGGAACTTATTGTATTTTTTCTCTCACTAATAGTCACAAAAACCTGTCTTATTTTTCTCTCACTGATAGTCACAAAAAATTTGTCTTATTTTTTCCTCTCACTAATAGTCACAAAAGTAACCTGTCTTATATTTTCTCTCACCAATAGTCACAAAAGGAACCTGTCCTATTTTCCCCCCACTAATAGTCACAAAAAGAACCTCTCTTATTTTTTCTCACACTAATAGTCATAAAAGGAATCTGCCTTAATTTTTCTCTCACTAATAGTCACAAAGGAACCTGTCATATTTTTCTTTCACTAATAGTCACAATAAACCTGTCTTATTTTTTCTCTTATAAATAGTCACAAAAAACCTGTCATTTTTTCTTTCGCTAATAGTTACAAAAGGAACCTGTCTAATTTTTCTCTCACTAACAGTTACAAAAGGAATTTGTCTTATTTTTTCTCTCACTAATAGTCACAAAAAGAACCTGTCTAATTTTTCTATCACTAATAGTCACAAAAGGAACCTGTCATATTTTGTTTCTCACTAAAACTCACAAAAGGAACCTGTCTTATTTTTCCTCTCACTAAGAGTCACAAAAGGAACCTGTCTTATTTTTTCTCTCCCTAATAGTCATAAAAGGAACTGTCTTATTTTATCACTCACTAATAGTCACAAAAAGAACCTCTCTTATTTTTTCTCACACTAATAGTCATAAAAGGAACCTGCCTTATTTTTTCTCTCACTAATAGTCACAAAGGAACTTGTCATATTTCTCTCTCACTAATAGTCACAAAAAACCTGTCTTATATTTTCTCTTATTAATAGTAAAAAAAACCTGTCATTGTTTCTCTCACTAATAGTCACAAAGAGACCTGTCTTATTTTTCTCTCACTAACAGTCACAAAAGGAAACTGTCTTATTTTTTCATTTACTAATAGTTAGAAAAGGAACCTATTGTATTTTTTCTCTCACTAATAGTGACAAAAGGAACGTGTCTTATTTTTCTCCACCAATAGTCACAAAAGGAACCTTTCTTTTTTTTTCTCTCACTAATAGTCACAAAAAGAACCTATCTTATTTTTTCTCTCACTAATAGTCATAAAAGGAACCTGTCTTATTTTTTCTCTCACTAATAGTCACAAAAGGAATCTGTCTTATTTTTTCTTTCACCAATTGACACAAAAGAAATTTGTCATTTTTTCTCTCACTAATAGTCACAAAAGGTGCTTGTCTTATTTTTTCTCACACTAATAGTCACAAGAAACACCTATTGTATTTTTCTCTCACTAACAGTCACAAAAGGAACCTGTCTTATTTTTTCTTACACTAATAGTCACAAAAGGAACCGATTGTATTTTTCTCTCACCAACTGTCACAAAAGGAACCTGTCTTATTTTTCTCTCACCAATAGTCACAAAAGGAACCTGTCTTATTTTTTCTAACACTTATAGTCACAAAAGGAACCTACTCTATTTTTTCTCTCACTAATACTCACAAAAAGAACTTGCCTTATTTTTCTCTCTCATTAAAGTCACAAAAGGAACTTGTCTTACTTTTCTCTCACTAATAGTCACAAAAAGAACCTGTCTTATTTTTTCTCTCACTAACAGTCATAAAGGGAACCTGTCTTATTTTTTCTCTCACTAATAGTCACAAAAGTAACCTGTCTTATTTTTTCTCTCACTAATAGTCACAAAAGGAACTTATTGTATTTTTTCTCTCACTAATAGTCACAAAAAGAACCTGTCTTATTGTTTCTATCACTAAGAGTCACAAAAGGAACCTGTCTTATTTTTTCTCTCACTAATAGTCATAAGAGGAACTGTCTTATTTTATCACTCACTAATAGTCACAAAAAGAACCTCTCTTATTTTTTCTCACACTAATAGTCATAAAAGGAACCTGCCTTATTTTTTCTCTCACTAATAATCACAAAGGAACCTGTCATATTTTTCTCTCACTAATAGTCAAAAAAAACCTGTCTTATATTTGCTCTTATTAATAGTAAAAAAAAACCTGTCATTGTTTCTCTCACTAAGAGTCACAAAAGGAACCTGTCTTATTTTTCTCTCACTAATAGTCACAAAAAACCTGTCTTATATTTTCTCTTATTAATAGTCACAAAAAACCTGTCATTGTTTCTCTCACTAATAGTCACAAAAGAAACGTGTCTTATTTTTTCTCTCACTAATAGTCACAAAAGGAACTTATTGTATTTTTTCTCTCACTAATAGTCACAAAAAGAACCTGTCTTATTGTTTCTATCACTAAGAGTCACAAAAGGAACCTGTCTTATTTTTTATCTCACTAATAGTCATAAAAGGAACTGTCTTATTTTATCTCTCACTAATAGTCACAAAAAGAACCTCTCTTATTTTTTCTCACACTAATAGTCATAAAAGGAACCTGCCTTATTTTTTCTCTCACTAATAGTCACAAAGGAAACTGTCATATTTTTCTCTCACTAATAGTCCCCAAAGGAACCTGTCTTATTTTTTCTCTCACAAATAGTCGCAAAAGGAACCTGTCTGATTTTTTCTCTCACTAATAGTCACAAAAGGAACCTGTCTTATTTTTTCTCTCACTAATTGTCACAAAAGGAACCTGCCTTATTTTTTCTCTCCCTAATAGTCACAAAGGAACATGTCTTACTTTTCTCTCACTAATAGTCACAAAAAACCTGTCTTATATTTCCTCTTATTAATAGTCACAAAAAACCTGTCATTGTTTCTTTCACTAATAGCCACAAATGAAACCTGTCTTATTTTTTCTCTCACTAATAGTCACAAAAGGAACTTATTGTATTTTTTCTCTCACTAATAGTCACAAAAAACCTGTCTTATTTTTCTCACTGATAGTCACAAAAAACCTGTCTTCTTGTTTCTGTCACTAAGAGTCACAAAAGGAACCTGTCTTATTTTTTCTCTCACTAACTGTCACAAAAGGAACCTGCCTTATTTTTTCTCTCCCTAATAGTCACAAAGGAACATGTCTTACTTTTCTCTCACTAATAGTCACAAAAAACGTGTCTTATATTTCCTCTTATTAATAGTCACAAAAAACCTGTCTTATTTTTCTCTCACTGATAGTCACAAAAAAACCTGTCTTATTGTTTCTGTCACTAAGAGTCACAAAAGAAACCTGTCTTATTGTTTCTGTCACTAAGAGTCACAAAAGGAACCTATCTTATATTTTCTCTAGCTAATAGTCACAAAGGAACCTGTCATATTTTTCTCTCACTAATAGTCATAAAAGGAACTGTCTTATTTTTCTCTCACTAATAGTCACAATAAACCTGTCTTATTTCTTCTCTTATTAATAGTAAAAAAAACCTGTCATTGTTTCTCTAACTAATAGTCACAAAAGAAACCTGTCTTTTTTTTTCTCTCACTAATAGTCTTAAAAGGAACTTATTGTATTTTTTCTCTCACTAATAGTCACAAAAAAGAACCCGTCTTATTGTTTCTATCACTAAGAGTCACAAAAGGAACCTGTCTTATTTTTTCTCTCACTAATAGTCATAAAAGGAACTGTCTTATTTTATCACTCACTAATAGTCACAAAAAGAACCTCTTATTTTTTTTCACACTAATAGTAATAAAAGGAACCTGCCTTATTGTTTCTTTCACTAATAGTCACAAAGGAACCTGTCTTATTTTTCTCTCACTAATAGTCACAAAGGAACCTGCATTATTTTTTCTCTCACTAATAGTCGCAAAAGGAACCTGTCTTATTTTTTCTCTCACTAATAGTCGCAAAAGGAACCTGTCTTATTTTTTCTCTCACTAATAGTCACAAAAGAACCTGCATTATTTTTTCTATCACTAATAGTCACAAAAAGAACCTCTCTTATTTTTTTATCACTAAGAGTCACAAAAGGAACCTGTCTTATTTTTTCTCTCACTAATTGTCACAAAAGGAACCTGTCTTATTTTTTCTCTCACTAATTGTCACAAAAGGAACCTGCCTTATTTTTTCTCTCCCTAATAGTCACAAAGGAACATGTCTTACTTTTCTCTCACTAATAGTCACAAAAAACCTGTCTTATATTTCCTCTTATTAATAGTCACAAAAAACCTGTCATTGTTTCTCTCACTAATAGCCACAAAAGAAACCTGTCTTATTTTTTCTCTCACTAATAGTCACAAAAGAAACTTATTGTATTTTTTCTCTCACTAATAGTCACAAAAAACCTGTCTTATTTTTCTCTCACTAATAGTCACAAAGGAACCTGTCATATTTTTCTCTCACTAATAGTCCCCAAAGGAACCTGTCTTATTTTTCCTCTCACTAATAGTCGCAAAAGGAACCTGTCTTATTTTTTCTCTCACTAATAGTCACAAAGGAACCTGCATTATTTTTTCTCTCACTAATAGTCGCAAAAGGAACCTGTCTTATTTTTTCTCTCACTAATAGTCACAAAAAACGTTCATTATTTTTTCTATCATTAATAGTCACAAAAAGAACCTCTCTTATTTTTTTATCATTGAGAGTCACAAAAGGAACCTGTCTTATTTTTTCTCTCACTATTTGTCACAAAAGGAACCTGTCTTATTTTCTCTCTCACTAATTGTCACAAAAGGAACCTGCGTTATTTTTTCTCTCCCTAATAGTCACAAAGGAACATGTCTTACTTTTCTCTCACTAATAGTCACAAAAAACCTGTCTTATATTTCCTCTTATTAATAGTCACAAAAAACCTGTCATTGTTTCTCTCACTAATAGCCACAAAAGAAACCTGTCTTATTTTTTCTCTCACTAATAGTCACAAAAAACCTGTCTTATTTTTCTCTCACTGATAGTCACA
Source organism: Carcinoscorpius rotundicauda (assembly GCA_011833715.1). Classification (NCBI taxonomy): domain Eukaryota; kingdom Metazoa; phylum Arthropoda; class Merostomata; order Xiphosura; family Limulidae; genus Carcinoscorpius; species Carcinoscorpius rotundicauda. The sequence continues at coordinate 7,618,577 of CM022402.1, forward strand.
AAAAACCTGTCTTATATTTTCTCTTATTAATAGTCGCAAAAAACCTGTCATTGTTTCTCTAACTAATAGTCACAAAAGCAACCTGTCTTATTTCTTCTCTCACTAATAGTCACAAAGGAATCTGTCTTATTTCTTCTCTCACTAACAGTCACAAAAGGAAACTGTCTTATTTTTTCATTTACTAATAGTTAGAAAACGAACCTATTGTATTTTTTCTCTCACTAATAGTGACAAAAGGAACGTGTCTTATTTTTCTCCACCAATAGTCACAAAAAAATCTGTCTTATTTTTTCTCTCACTAATAGTCATAAAGGGAACCTGTCTTATTTTTTCTCTCACTAATAGTCACAAAAGGAACCTGTCTTATTTTTTCTGTCACTAATAGTCACAAAAAGAACCTGTCTTATTTTTTTACTCACTAATAGTCACAAACAGAACCTGTCTTAGTTTTTCTCTGAGTAATAGTCACAAAAGGAACCTGTCTTATTTTTTCTCATTATAGTCACAAAAGGAACCTGTCTTACTTCTTTCTCACCAATAGTCACAAAATGGAACCTGTCTTATCTTTTCTCTCATTAATAGTCACAAAAGGAACCTGTCTTATTTTTCTCTCACTAATAGTCACAAAAGGAACCTGTCTTATTTTTCTCTCACTAATAGACACCAAAAGATCCTGTCTTATTTTTTCTCTCACTAATAGTCACAAAAGGAACCTGTCTTATTTTTTTCTCATTATAGTCACAAAAGGAACCTGTGTTATTTTTTTCTCACTAATAGTTACAAAAGGAACCTGTGTTATTTTTTCTCTCAGTAATAGTCACAAAAGACATCTATGGTATTTTTTTTTCACTAATAGTCACAAAAGGAACCTGTCTTATTTATTCTCACACTAATAGTCACAAAAGGAACCTGTCTTATTTATTCTCACACTAATAGTCACAAAAGGATTCTGTCTTATTTTTTTTCTCATTATAGTCACAAAAGTAACTTGTCTTATTTTTTCTCTCACTAATAGTCACAAAAACCTGTCTTATTTTTTCTCTCACTAATAGTCACAAAAGGAACCTCTCTTATTTTTCTCTCACCAATAGTCACAAAAGGAACCTGTCTTACTTTTTTCTCACCAATAGTCACAAAATGGAACCTGTCTTATGCTTTCTCTCACTAATAGTCACAAAAAGAACGTCTTATTTTTTCTCTCATTATAGTCACAAAAGGAAGTTGTCTTACTTCTCTCTCACTAATAGTGATAAAAGGAACCTGTCTTATTTTTTGTTTCACTAATAGTCACAAAAGGAATTTGTCTTATTTTTTCTCTCACTAATAGTCACAAAAAGAACCTTTCTTATTTTTCTCTCACTAATAGTCACAAAAGGAACCTGTGTTATTTTTTCTCTCACTAATAGTCACAAAAGAAACCTGTCTTATTTTTTCTCTCACTAATAGTCACAAAAGGTGCTTGTCTTATTTTTTCTGACACTAATAGTCACAAGAGAAACCTATTGTATTTTTTCTCTTACTAATAGTCACAAAAGGAACCTATTGTATTTTCTCTCACTAATAGTCACAAAAGGAACCTGTCTTATTTTTCTCTCACCAATAGTCACGAAAGGATCCTGTCTTATTTTTCTCTCACTAATAGTCACAAAAGGAACCTCTTATTTTTCTCTCACTAATAGTCACCAAAAGATCCTGTCTTATTTTTTCTCTCACTAATAGTCACAAAAGGAACCTCTCTTATTTTTTCTCATTATAGTCACAAAAGGAACCTGTGTTATTTTTTCTCACTAATAGTTACAAAAGGAACCTGTTATTTTTTCTCTCACTAATAGTCACAAAAGAAATTAATTGTATTTTTTTCACTAATAGTCCCAAAAGGAACCTGTCTTATTTTTTTCTCATTATAGTCACAAAAGTAACTTGTCTTATTTTTTCTCTCACTAACAGTCACAAAAAACCTGTCTTATTTTGTTTCACACTAATATTCACAAAAGGAACCTATTGTATTTTTTCTTTCACAAATAGTCACAAAAGGATCCTCTCTGATATTTTCTCTCACCAATAGTCACAAAAGGAACTTGTCTTTTTTTTTCTTTCACTTATAATCACAAAGGAACCTCTTATTTTTTCTCTCACTAATAGTCACAAAGCTAACTTGTCTTATTTTTTCTCTCATTAATAGTCACAAAAAGAAACTGTCCAATTGTTTCTCTCACCAATAGTCACAAAAGGAACCTGTTTTATTTTTTCTCTCACTAATAGTCACAAAAGGAACTTGTCCTATTTTTTCTCTCACTAATGGTCACAAAAAGAACTTGTCTTATATTTTCTCTCACTAATAGTCACAAAAGGAACCTGTCTTACTTTTCTCTCACTAATCATCACAAAATGAACTTATCTTATTTTTTCTGTCACTAATAGTCACAAAAGGAACCTGTCTTATTTTTTCTCTCACAAATAGTCACAAAGGGAACTTGTCTTATTTTTTCTCTGACTAATAGTCACAAAGGGAACTTGTCTTATTTTTTCCCTCACTAATAGTCACAAAAAAACTGTTCGATTGTTTCTCTCACCAGTAGTCACAAAAGGAACCTGTCTTATTTTTTCTCTCACTAATAGTCACAAAGGAACCTGTTTTATTTTTTCTTTCACTAATAGTCACAAAAGTAACCTGTCTTATTTTTTCTTTCACCAATAGTCATAAAAGGAACCTGTCTTATTGTTTCTCTCACTAATAGTCACAAAAGGAACCTGTCTTATTTTTCTCTCATTGATAGTCACAGAAGGAACCTGTCACCACTTCTTTTTCTCCCATTTTTGTACAGTCACTCATGAATATATGTTTCTTTTTTTATCTTCTCCGTATCTTCGTCAGTCACGAACAAGTCATGTCTCTTTTTTTCTTTTTCCACCAAACTCACGACTAGAGTTTCTTACTTTTTCTTGCCTTCTCTTTCTTTCTTCCTATCATTCCTAGTCACAAATGAACCTCACTTTGTGTTTCTTTTCTATCATTTATGACTGGAACTTGTCTTTTCACATTTTCTCTCTCTTTTATCTACTCTATTGAGAAACCAAAACTGGTCAGTTCTTAATGTTTTCAACCTTCCGTTTTTCTTAACTAATACATCTTTTTTTTTTTATCAACACCATTTTTTAAAAATAAACGTCTTGGTCAGTTTGTTGTTTATACAATTTTCGGCTTGTCCACTCTGTATTTTGTTTCTACAATTCTTTGACATTCCAGACATTCTGCTGGAACAGAATGTCTTAAACTTGTACAACTTTATATGAATTGTTCACGAAAAATATCGAACCCGAATGGTAGAGCGGCATCTGTCGGACGTAAACTACACCAGATATTTCTGTCCAAGGTTTGATATCTGTACAATCCAACGATCTCATCTTTACGCGTCATTGAAACAGTAATTACTGCTACATTTATCTGTCGTCTTTAACTGTTAACAGTTTACTATTTAACCAAGACCAATAAACTACCAGTTCGCTTTTTTCTCACATATGACGTATACGCTGAGAACTTCTTCAGTTCTTACTTGAAGAAGTTTACTTAACAGCACTTGAATCAGTTTGTTTGTTTGTTTTTGAATTTCGCGCAAAGCTACTCGAGGGCTATCTGCGCTAGTCGTCCCTAATTTAGCAGTGTAAGACTAGAGGGAAGGCAGCTAGTCATCACCACCCACCGCCAACTCTTGGGCTACTCTTTTACCAACGAATAGTGGGATTGACAGTGACATTATAACGCCCCCACGGCTGAAAAGGCGAGTATGTTTAGTGCGAACGGGATTCGAATCTGTGTGAGTGATTAAATAACACGTCATCCTCTGCAGTCAATGTACTCTTTCTCTGAAAAATCTGAGAAATGTAATTGCTTAACATTTCAGAGTCGGTTCTTGTCTGAACCAAAATAGCTTATCAATCAGCCACACAAGTCACATCTTTGTGACTAAAGCGATGTTGTTTTGCTTCAGTTTTCTCAAAATAAACTTTGAAAAAAAAAGACACAAACAGAAAGTAAAGCGTGAAAGAAACAGTTCATTAGAACAGATTATTTCTCCATTAGAAATATTCACCATATCAACTCTTGTTGATTTTTTTGTTATTCTGGTTTTTAAACCCTAAAATTATGGCGCCATCGTAAATCTGGAGGCTCATAACGCTGAAAATCGGTTTCGATGACGTGACACACGTTTTGCACGATGTAGTTTTGCAACTCACAACAAGCAGTTGTGGTGTGTTTTTTTTTAAACGATAATAGGAGTTGAAGATAAATCATTCCCTTAAAGGAAGTTAGAGGATTCTGCCACAGCCTCAGCACCACCCGAGTTCACGTCCTTCTATATTCTAAGTGATGAGGGTTATAGTAATCATTTATAGTGTGGGTAGTGTTTCATAACTGTGGATGGTAAAGCATCTCCGATATGTCCACATCGGGACTTGAAATATTGAAGGGGTTACAGACCTAAGAGGACATAATATTGTTCTATAAGCGTTTCGTTTGTAAGTATTTATATATTTTCTGTTTAACGCCTTAAAGTCGAAAAAAAAACGAAATGTACATTTTTCTGGGCTTGATAAGATGACTTTTAGAGCATCTGTTGAAATTTGGGAATCAATGGAGAGAGGTGTTGTTTTATAAGAGGTTTTAAATTTGTTTGTAATTTTGGAATAAAGGAGTGAAGTGGGCGATGCAAAATTTTTAACCTCATGAGTTTTTCGTTAAGTGATGTTTCAAATATTCGTGTTGTTCTTGTTCGGTCTTAAGTACAAAGCTTCGCAGGGTATTGAAACCAGTTTTCTAGCACTGTAAGTCCACAGACATGCCGCTGTGTCACGAGAGGCGGGGGAGAGCTTTTATCTCTTACAGTAATTAGTTGGAACCTCTTTAATTACGTGATCAATATCGTTGTGGTATTGTGTCGTAATGATGGGGCACGTTCGTGACCTTTGTATCCCAATGCACTTCTGGCAATAGAAAAGTTAATGTCGGATTGAAGCCGAATTTTTTGAAAGAAAACAAAAACAGCCGTTCTTCAGAACAGATAAATAATAAAGCTTTGTTTACTGTTAAGTTCAAACGCTGAACGATGGACCCACCTGTGTTTCTGTTCACCAAACGGATTGAATCCCGAATTTTAGTATTAGAAGCCTCCCAGATAACCGTTGTTTGTCTTGCTGAATACGCCTCTTCGCTTTATGAAGTACAAGGTGTTCGGAAAGTCACTGAGCACTTATATATTTATTAACAAACAAAACTGCTCAGTGACTTTCCGAACACCCTTAAGTTAGTCCAGTACGTTAAAAATCACATCCAATCAAAGAAAAAAGCCATGAAGCTGTGTGACGTTTGTGTACGTGCGATTACGTGTGCACGAGAGTGGAAATGTGAAACCGAGAAACTGTTAGTGACTGTCGTCATAATTACTCTGCAGTGACAAATGTGACTTTCTCACAACCGAACCTTTCTCAGTCATCTTGTCTGACTAGATGGAACTTTCTCGAAGATTGGAAACCGTGAATTCGCGTAGTTTATTAAACTTTTAAGTCGTTTCGTATGTCGTTTCGTATCACGTGTATCTTTTTTGTTCTTGTTAGATTTTTTTAAATCAGCGATATTATAAAATTCATTATTTGTTTTATACTTTGGCTAGCCGAAAACTCCTGAAAAAAATGTTTATTGTTGTTGTTAGGCACAAAAGGTGAAGAACTATTCATCTGTCATATGCCTACTGTGAATAACAAAACCAGGTTTTTCGAGTTATAAATCCCAAGTTTACCCCAGAACCAAACCAAAGTTTGTTTTGAATTTCGCGAAAACTACACGAGGGCTATCTGCACTAGCCGTCCCTAATTTAGCAGTGTAAGACTAGAGAGAAGGAAGCTAGTCATCACCACCCACCGCCAATTATTGGGCAATTCTTTTACTAAAGAATAGTGGGATTGACCGTGACATTATAACGCTCCCATAGCTGAAAGAGCGAGCATGTTTGGTGTGATTGGTATTCGAACTCGCGACCCTCTAATTACGAGTTGAGTGCCATAACCACCTGGCCAGGCCGGGCCTGATACCAAAGCACATATGTGAATGTGTAAAACATCATATTAAATATGTTTCATTGTTTCTATTTCCTTGTTTAATTCGTTTCCCCATGAAAAACACGTGTATTTTCAATGACACAATGTAGAAAATATTTATCAAATAGATGTAGTAACTCAGTGATTTTTTTTAATTATTGCGGATAATTAGAAGTCTTGTATTTAAATCGTACGAAATATATTAAATCGTTTTATTTTACGGGAGCTCCCCCCGCAAGTACAGCGGTATGTCTACGAACTTACAACCTTAAAGTCAGAGGTTCGACTCCCACAAGTGGACTCAGTAGATAACCCAATGTGGCTTTGCTGTAAGAAAACACATACGTACATGCATTTTAAGGAAAAAGCTAAATGATAAACTATCTCTGATGTGCACACAACGGAAACCGAAATATCGAAGTGGTTGCAAACCTAAGAGGGCATAATATTGTCCTATGGGCGTTTCCTTCGTGCATGTTTTTCATTTAACGAATATTCACATTTTTTTTAAGTCAGGAAAAACATACGTGGTGTATTTTAAGCTACATAACGTCAATAGGTCATTAATTTTCATTATCAGGTTTAACTCATCACTCGAAAAATATTTCAAACTTATTTTTAGGCTTAGATTACTCTAAATAATCAATGTCACTTCGTTATCGAGGTTTTTACATTCTTTTCCAAGACACGTATCAATTGATTTGAGATCAGAATGGCAAACTCACTTTACACTGTAGAACAGCGCTCCTAGCGTTCGAAATATTAAATTTTGAAATTAGTCAATCACAGCCATTAAAGAATTGTACAAGAACATTGGTTGGTTGGTTGAAGTTCAGCACACAATTGGCTGTCTGTGCTTTGCTCATCACGGGTATCGAAACCCGGTTTCTAGCATGGTAAGTAGGCATACTTTCACTGTGCCGCTAGGGGGCGTGGGTCCTTTTTCACACTTCATCTCTATAATACTCTTGTTTTGTTACTGTGTGCCTGAACAAGAGTATTGAAGAGGTGAATAGTTAAAAGTGACTCACGCCCCCTAGTGGCACAGTGAAAAGTATGCGAAATGAAGCCAAACGTCAGTATTCTTAAAGCATATGACATTGTTATTTCTCGGTTTGGCACGGTCATGTGGTGAGGGCCCTCGACTCGTAATCTGATTGTTTGTTTCTTTTAGATTTTCGCACAAAGCTACTCTAGGGCTATCTGTGCTAGCCGTCCCTAATTTAGCAGTGTAAGACTAGAGGGAAGGCGGCTAGTCATCACCCCCCACCGCCAACTCTTGGGCTTCTCTTTTACCAACGAATAGTGGGATTGACCGTCACATTTTAAAGCCCCCACGGCTGGGAGGGCGAGCATGTTTGGCGCGAACCCGCAACCCTCAGATTACGAAGTATCTGAGGGTCTCGGATTCGAATCCGCGACATACCAAACACGTTCATCCTTTCAGTCTTGGGGACATTACAGTGTAACGGTTAATCCCACTATTCGTATGATAAAAGAGTAACCCAAGAGGTGGCGGTAGGTGGTGATCACTTGCTGCTTTCTTTCTAGTCTTACACTACTAAATTAGGGACGGTTAGTGCAGATGGCGCTCGTGGAGCTTGGAGCAAAATTCTAAAAACCAAACCATTATATCTGACGTTAAAAACATTTATAACACGTAATACGTGGAAAAAAACACGTATATTTTAAGATTTGCCTTTCATAATTTTCATTTACAAATGTCATGGTGGCAAAAAAAACAACAAATTTGCACGTGAATTTCTCGTGAATTGCTCGAAATGAAGAGCTTTTCAGAAAACGGTAATTATTATTTTCAGGGAAAACACGGATACAAATGTTACATTAATTTTCTATTTGCGTTTCCAAGTTTCTCGTCTGGAGAACGACATTTATATCACGTCGTGTCACTTCGTTTTTTGCAAGTTTCTTATCACGTTACTCGTGGTAGGTGCGTCTTGTCCGTGGTTATTGACAAATAATTTAATCAGAGAACTCCACTCATTTTCTGTATTTATGTACTATTACATCTACTGTTCTTGCGAAAGTACAATTAATAATAAATCGATGCCAATTTCATAACGCTCCAAAGAATAAACGGTTTTTATATAAACCTTTTATCTCCGTTATCTTCGTATCAGACGCGTCTGAAGATTTACATGCAGGAGTAAACTAAATCATTATCTTCAAAATCAATACCTCTTCCATTTGTTCCCCAATAGAAATTTTATTATGGGGAAGTTTGTTTGTCTTTAAATCGTTAAACAAACATTGCAATAACTGAACCTACAATCAATTTGGAGTTACAAGAAAATTTCGACCAGTCAACTGAAATAATGAATTGTTTGTACTTAACTACAAGGCCACACAAACGAGTGTATGCGCCCTGTCCGGTCAGGGTATCGGATATATTGAAATAGATGCAATATTTTGTTAGAAAACTTTGGTAAATGTTTGTCTGGGATTTCACAGTTTGCTAAAGGTAATCAATTTCATAAACACGTCTTATAATTTAATTTTTATTTAATTCTCTGCTACACAGTAACCGTTACTCGTGATAGCAGTGGAAATTAGTCAATGATCCCTCACAATTTGTATTTAACGCAAGAGCACAGTAGCCTTTAAAGCGATTTGTTTGTTTGTTTATTTTGCTATTTCGCGCAAAGCTACTCGAGGACCATCTGCGCTCGCCGTCCCTAATTTAGCAGTGTAAGATTAGAGAGAAGGCAGCTAGTCATTACTACCCACCGCCAACTCTTGGGCTACTCTTTTACCAGCAAATAGTGGGATTGATCGTCACATTTTAACGCCCACACGGCTGAAAAGGCGAGCATGTTTAGTGCAACGGGGATTCAAACTCGCGACCCTTGGATTACGAGTCGAACGCCTTAACACACTTGGCCATACCGGGCCTACCTGTAAAGCGATGTAAAAGAATGCACATAATTTGAAACGAAATCAAATTATGGTTTGAATTTCGCACCACGTTACACGAGTGCTAGCCACATTAGCTGCATCTAATTTTGCATTGAAAGACAATAGGGAAGGCAAGCTAGTCTTCACCGCCCACAGTCAATTCTTTGGCAACTCTTTTACCAACAAATAGTGGGATTGACCATTATATTATAATGACCTTACGTCTGAAAGAATGAGCTTGTTTGGCTCCAAACGGATTCGTCCTCACAACCTTTAGATTGCGAGTCTAACGTCCTGACCACCTGGCTTTGCCGGTGCCCAACAAGCTAAGATCCAATTATGTGGTTTTTATTATTATTAATTGCCAAAGAGAGTAGCTCCCCAGTGGCTCAGCGGTATAACTGCGGGCTTACACACTAAAAATCAGGTTTCGATACCCGTTGTGGGAAGAGCACATATAGCCCATTGTGTAGCTTTGTGCTAAATTCTAAACAAACAAACAAGCGAAAGAGAATAATACACTTTCAACACCCCCCATTCGGAAGGGTCTGCTAACATATGTGATTTTCGAAATCTACTGACTCTTTCTTCAAACTAAACTTCTGTGTAAAAAAAAATATTTATCATTAAAAATAAAGTTACAATATGAATTATCGAGACTTTGCCCGTCATAGGTATCGAACACCGATTTTAGCGACAGAAGTCCTTAAACTTGTCGCTCAGCCACAAGCGATGGGCATTACTGGAAGACGGAAGTTTCGAAACTTGCACTCGCTGTCTCCATGTTGTGTACTTCTCTACTTTCAAAATACTCGTAATGCTTACGTCATCCAAGCATCTCGTGAAGTTCTAATAATAACAATAAATATATTAATGTTTTTGAACTAAGCACAATAAAATGCCAAACCAAATATTCTTAATATTTCTTCTCTCTACGGTATTAAAACATTTATTAAAATAAAAGGAGAGAACAATGTTACGTCATCCTTATGATAACAAAGAGGTTTTTAACTCTGTTGAGATACATTTTTATTTGAAATGGGTTTCTGGTCATCACGAACTTTGTCTGTCTGTTCCATCACCAAACGTGCTTGACCTCTCAGCCGTGGGAGCATTATAACGTGACGATCAATTCCACTATTCGTTAGTAAAAACGTAGACCTAAAAGTTGGCAAGAAATGGTATTGGCTAATTGCTTTTACTAATCGGTCACTTCAAAATTAGGAGCGGCTAGCGCAGATAGCCCTCGTGTATCTTTGTCAGGAAACATAGAAGAAAGCGTGAGTAAAACGTCAAACACTCGAATTTATCCTACATCTTACTAAGCCTAAGTTAAGCGTTGGTAAAACATCAAATACTCGAATGTATCCTACAGCTTACTGAGCCTAAGTTAAGACGGACTTTTGTTCTGTCACGTTTTCATTATTTAGGTTAAACGTTTGTTTGTGTGTTTGTTTTGAATTTCGCCCAAAGCTACTCAAGGGCTATCTGCTAATTTAGCACTGTAAAACTAGAGGAAAGGCAACTAGTCATCACCACCCACCGCCAACTGTTTGGTTACTGACGAATAGTGGGACTGACCGTTCCATTATAACGCTCTTGGTTGAAAGGGTAAGTATGTTTTATGGGAGGGGGATTCGAACCTACGATCCTCGGGTTACGAGAGGAGCGTTCTAAAGACCTGCTCATGCCGGACCCTTATCGCTGTCTCATCCAGTAAGAAATGCGTATTTGCTAAGCTTTTCTAAGAAGCATCTAATAATTCTACCTTAAACTGAATAAATTAGAAACTCGGTTAACAGCAGTCAATCACACGCGTAGAATTTGTGTGAATATTCCATTACAGATAGAAAGATTGTTGTTTTTGTAAGCCTCCGAAATTAATTTGTCAAAATAATTGTCATTCGTATCATAGAAGCTTTTTTGTCAGTTAAATACTAGAACGTAATTATGTCCACAGAAAGAACCGAATAAAGCCACTTACACGTTGCTAGGTAACCGCTTGTTTGTTTATTTTTTTAATTTCGCACAAAGCTGCACGAGGACTATCTACGCTAGCCGTCGCTAATTTTGCAATGTAAGAGTTGAAAGAAGGCAACTAGTCATCACCACCCACTCTTGGGTTACTCTTTTACCAACAAATAGTGCGATTGAACATAACATTATAACGCCCCAACGGCTGAAAGGGCAAGCATAATTAGTGCGAGGGATATTCGAACCCGCGACTCGCAGATTACTACCTGAACGCCTTGACCTCCTGGCCATGCCGGGCCAGTAGCTGCTTGTATTCCAAGGTCAGTTGTCTGTGCATTAAAACTATTATCAAAAGTGAGTCTGCGCAGCCCACTTTTTTTAAACTTTTAAAACAATATTTGTTGAGCTCTCACACAGTTTGGATATAATTATTTACACGAGTAGTTTTGTTTCTTGGATTTTCACGCGAATTCTGAAATGCGGATTTTTTAAGGTTTTCTGGTATTACAAATTGTATTCCTTGAGTTTTGTATACCTCAGATATACATTTTAATATAATTAAGGCCAAAACTCTGGTAACCTTATTAAGGGGCCAGTCTGTCTCTCCGTTGTGGTTCCTTGCTGGGATAGAAATAAGTCTTCGGATGTACAAAGCTAAGATCAGGGGTTCGATTCCCTTTAGTGAGTGAAGCAGGTAACCCGATGTGGCTTTGGTATGAGAGAAACGCTCTGTTGAGAAGCGTAAGCCTACACACTGTGTTACAATTCTGTGCCCATTACAGGAATCGAAATTCAATTTTATCAGTGTGTGCCTTCAGACTTAACTTTGAGTCTACGGTATTTATTTAAAGTACGTTTGATTCGAGCTGGCGAAACTTTTCAAAATGAACTCAGTTTGATAGAAATCCATTCAACTATTTAAATGCGATGAAAGATTTGTTTCGAAATTCGTCCCTAATTTAGCAGTGTAAGACTAGAGGGAAGGCACCTAGTTATCATCACCCACCGTCAATTCTTGGGCTACTATTTTACCAACGAATAGTGAGATTGGCCTTCACATTATAATGCTCTCACGGCTGAAAGGGCGAGCATCTTTGGTGCAGTGGAGTTTTGAACCCGTAACCCTCAGTTTACGAGTCAAGTGTCTAAACCACCTAGCCATGCCGGGCCACGATAAGATGCAATCAAATTATTTAATATAAGATATGACTGATACAATTTTCCCAACTTTATGTTTCATAAGATATTTCAAACAATATGTCAACGTGTTTATGTGAGTTAAGTGTTACAGAAATCTATCAAATTGTTTAATAAAAATCAAACTTGAAAGATGGTTATCGAATTGTTTGACTAAGTTAAATCTCATATGAAGCGATGAAGGTGCTTAAAGGAAGTAAAATGAATTGGATAGAAATCTGTCATACCATACGCCACAAGTTTAATTGACATCTATCGAAGAATTCCAAATAAATTAACAAAAGTACGCAATCTTTATGGATTTACTTTGGCTATACATTTCATTTCGTAAATGCAATGTTTGTGTGTTTTCTAACAGCAAAGCCACAGCGGGCTATCTGCTGAGTCCACCACGGGGAATGGAACCCCTGATTTTAGCGTTGTATATCCGTACGCTGTACCAGCGGGGGACCCTAAATTAAATTACAAATAAAAACACTAAGATGATAATCCAGAATCCACTATTGATGGACTTCGTGCTTTTATAATAAGTTTGTTTTTGGAATTTCGCACAAAGCTACTCGAGGGCTATCTGTGCTAGCCGTCCCTAATTTTGCAGTGTAAGACTAGAGGGAAGGCAGCTAGTCATCACCACCCACCGCCAACTCTTGAGCTACTCTTTTACCAACTAAATCCATAGATAATAATATAAGCAAGAAAGGTCAACAGTCCTCTCTGGACTAACTGAAGTAACTTACAGACACCATGTTTCGAGACGCTGTAATTGTATTGTGAAAACATTAAAAAGATATATTTTGTACGTGTAATGGATACTGGCAGTAACACCGCCCATGTTTAAACGTAGCCTTTAATTTTACTTTTATATCGCCTGTCTAGTCCTTCGCTAAATCAGTTACCGTTTGTCTAAAAACGTTAGGGAAAGTTCTGTGTCTCTCTGTTTCATTAATCTCATTAGAACGTAGTTCCTGCTTCAGTCTTTGCGACTTTAAATTCATTGTTGCATTTGTCCGAGAGCGCATTCTGTGATTCAGCAAATGGTCGCCTAGTAGCGTTCAACTCCAACATTGCTCTCAAGTCCGAAAACGATATTTCAAAGAGAATCTTCCACTTTATTTCTTTTATTAATAAATACCATTTTTATATCTTTATCAGTCGACGCATTTCGAGAATAACAGAGAAGTTTCAATAATAGCGTTTTATACCATGTTTGCTACATTTTCCATTCATAGCTAGGACATCTGCTTGAAGAACATAACTCATGAATGGAAAGTGATCATACTTTGTCGGAAACGAAACTACATCACGTCATTAAGACTTTCACATCTCTCCTTCGCTCATTAGATATAGATAAGGGTACAAAAGAAACGAGCCCAAGCTGTCCTGGATAAATCAAAGACAAATGCCATAAGTTTCAGAAGTTTACATCGACAGGAATATGAGAAGGTTTACGGAACTATAGGAAAGCTAAAACTTCTTTAAGAAAGGAATTTAGAAATGCAAAAGAACTTATCAAAAACAGCTGGTTGCTTTTTTTCTAAAGTCTTTCAAATGTAAGCAAAATCTTAAAATGGAGAAGGAACCCTCAAAGTATGTTTATGATAAGGTTTTGTCGAAGAATGTTAGATGGTTTACGTTTTAAATATTTTGTTATATTCTGTTTTAACGAGATAATGTAATAACAATATTCGTGGAAACTTTTATAAGAGTTATCTATATTTTCTCTGAATCATTGGGATGTTAATCTCTTTGTGCTTAGCAGAAAATTTTAAAATAAAGTGTTAATGCTGGGCAAAGATGTACCTTACTGATCTGAAATAAAGTGTTAATGCTGGGCAAAGATGTACCTTACTGATCTGAAATAAAGTGTTAATGCTGGGCAAAGATGCACCTTACTGATTTAAAATAAAGTATTAATTCTAGGCAAATGTCTGCCTTACTTATACAAAATAAAGTGTTAATGCTAGGCAAATGTCTTCCTCAGAGACTGAAATGACGTCACTGTTCTTTTAAAGAGTATAACTAACCCTGGACTGTATGATAGTTGTTATTAGTGTCAAAGTAGCCCTTAGAAATAGTACAGTGTCTCAGTCGTCAGTACTTGGGTTCTATTTCTTCATATTCATCGATTATATTGACTAGGTCATAATTAGCATCAATTATTAATGATATTTAAACTCTCGGGTGTTTCTGGATGTTGATTACGTTACCACAAAATGATTTGGATCAATTCGTAAGCTGGACCGTACACATGACAAATGACTTTTAATTATACAGAGGGCTCAATAAGTTATGTGAATACAATGTTGAATCATCATATCGCGTGACTAATACAACCCGTGTAAAGATGCAGTTGTTTGTTTGTTGTTCAGCACAATGATACACAACAGTCCATCTTTGTTCTGTCCAGCGCGGATGGCCCAGCATGGTCAAGCGTGTTAAGGCGTGCGACTCGTAATCTGAGGGTCGCGGGTTCGCATTCTCGTCGCGCCAAACATGCTCGTCCTTTCAACCGTGGGGGCGTTGTAAAGTGACGGTCAATCCCACTATTCGTTGGTAAAAGAGTAGCCCAAGAGTTGGCAGTGGGTGGTGATGACTAGCTGCCTTCCCTCTCGCCTTACACTGCTAAATTAGGGAGGGCTAGCGCAGACAGCCCTCGTGTAGCTTTGTGCGAAATTCAAAAACAAACAAGCAAACCAACGCGGATATCGAAACTCAATTTTTAGGGTTAGAATATTTCAAATTTAACGCTGAGTCACTGTGTAGAAGGACATATCGCGGACTAACGACGAGCACTACAACTACATTTGGCATTGCTCGTTTATGTACCACTATATTATGTAACTATCTTGTAGTATGGTTCACTACATATTCCCGCTGTATGTTTGTAACAAAATGTCTTTTTTTGTCTAATTTTCATCTTGATAAGGCCTGGTACGTCCAGGTGGTTAGGGCGCTGAGGGTCGAGGGTCCGAATCCTCGTCGCACCAAACATACTCGCCCTTTCAGTCGCAGGGGCGTTAAAATGTGCAATCAATCCCACTATTCGTTGGTAAAAGTGTATCTCAAGAGTTGGCGGTGGGAGGTGATGACTAGCTGCCTTCCTTTTAGTCTTTCAGTGCTAAAATATAGAAGGCTAACCCAGATAACCTTCGTGAAGCTATGCAAGAAATGCAAAACAAACTTTAAATGCGTTTTAGATTATATGCATGCTTTTTTAGCATTTAAAGGCTACTGCCCTCTTGCGGTAAAACTTTTAGGGGTCGTTGACTATCACTATTATCAAAAGTATTGATTACTGTGTAACAAGCAATTGAATCACCTGTACAGAATGTAAGCTGTCGTAGATATGAAACGAATTAACGTTAACAAACTGTATTTTCCGCTTATGTAGATATAAAAATCGTGCAAATTATCTTAAAATATTAATGTAAACCATGTAAATAATACAGAAAAGGCTCATAAAAACCGCGTAGCTTTAAGTGAAATTCAAACCAAACAAAGCTAACTGTACTGTTCGAAAAAACAGCCTCATTTTCAAAATGAGGCTTCGTGCAGGTTTCTACCTGCACAATTTAAAATCTTCGTCTAAGAGCAGTTACATAGAATACTATTAATTCAGTTTATGTTTCTCATTATAAGGATATAGATCCTTCTGTAGGTTAATATGTTTGAGATAAACGATACTATTAATGTAATCATTTTAGATTTTGGGATAGTGGAAAAAACTGTACCTAATTTATTTGCATTAGTTTAGGTAGGGAGAGCAAATGAAATTAATAAATGAATTTTGACGAGAAAAGTTAACACGAGCAACAAGTCTTAAATAGCTAACCATACAATATTCACATGCAAATCACTTGTTAGGCTTAACATACAAATCATTAGTTAGGCTTCGCATACAAATCACCAGTTAGGCCTCACGTACAAATCACTAGTTAGGTCTCAAATACAAATCACTAATCAGTTCTCACATAGAAATCATTAGTTAGGTCTCGCATACAAATCACCAGTTAGGCCTCACGTACAAATCACTAGTTAGGTCTCAAATACAAATCACTAATCAGTTCTCACATAGAAATCATTAGTTAGGCCTCGCATACAAATTATTTGTTAGATCTCATATAAATCACTGGTTAGGCCTCACATAAAAACAACAAATTAGGCCTCACTTGTAATACGATCTTCAGCCTACCGTTTCCAACATACGAGTAGTGCTCTATAGACTCAAGATGAGTGTTTGAAACTGTCTTATCCGTAATATGTGTCTTCACGTATGAAGTAATATTACTTCATCCGTAATATGTGTCTGTCTCAGTTGCTTTTCTAACAGTTTTGTTTCTTCAACTTGGTTGACTTTCTCTAACTTGTTAGACACTTTCATATTTTCCACGATATGAGTTCAATAACAAACGCAGCCAATCATTTTTCAAAGCGAATGTTTGAAATCTGATGTTTCATCGACGATTCGTCCATGAAAATTTCTCTGTAGTTTTCTACAGTATTTTATTTTTGTCGCTACTTTATAAAAGAATGGTAATTTGAAGAAATATAATAATATACATTTGAATAACGCCGTCGTAAAGTATTTATGACAGAACATATCACTAATGAAAGATGATTTGTAAACATACAGCGTTTGTTCCCGGCGTACGAAATATATTTCATAATTGATTTTCTATGTAAATATTGTCATTATAATCACGTAGTATACTTCAACTAGTTAACAGTTATAAATGTGGTTATATATAATTCTCGAAATTTATAATTGTATTTATTTACAATTTCCAGTGTTCGCAAAATGAGGTTTACGTTTCATATCGCTTCACGGGTTGTCAATAACACCAAAACTTTGCTTGTACACATAGGATAGATTTACGTTTAGTTTTAATGGATCTTATGTAGACACGAACATCACCAGAACACCGAATCACGACTCTCGCAATCCGGACAAAAAACCGGTTGCATAAATTCTCAATACCAGTAAAACCATCACTGATTTAACTTTGAAATTAACGTCAACAAATCGTTACAAAGATTAAGGGACAAAACATAACGTTGTTGGATTTTTTTTTGAATATCTTACACATTTATGAAGACGTAAAGATAAAAACTGATACCCTAGTAGAATAGAGTGTCCGACCATTTTCTTGTACAATGGAATAAAAAAAATAAGTGACCAATTTCAAGTTCATTTCTTTCTTTTTTGTATTCTTTGTTTGTTTTTGAACTTCGCGCAAAGCTACACGAGGGCTATCTGCGCTAGCCATCCCTAATTTAGCATTGTAAGACTAGAGAAAGTCAGCTAGTCGTCACCACCCACCGCCAACTCTTGGGCTACTCTTATACCAACAAATAGGGGGATTGATTGTCACATTATAACGCCCCACGGCTGAAAGGGCGAGCATGTTTGGTGTGATGGGGATTCGAACCCGCAGTTTTTTTACATTTTGTAAAACGATGTAATTTATTTTAGTATTAACCATGTTACTAACTACTTAGAACTATACGAAAATTGTATGTGATAGTGTTGTTTTAGTTATTACGTAGAAAATGTCTCATGTCTGAACAAAACAAGTGGTAATGCACTTTCTCATTCGTGTTTAATTTTTTCTTATTACCTATAAAGCTATTCCTGAAAAAAAAAACACCTTTAAGTTTTCCATTATTAGTTTTATAGTTTAGGTATCTCACTGCCTCCCAGAGGTTAAGAGGTACCTTTTGAGGTTAACGGTGCTAAATATTGGGTTTCGATATCAGGGAGGTAGATTTTTTTACACCCGATGGGGGAATGATTTTTACAACCACTTATGTGGACTGTTCAGTTTTCAAATTGTTAATCTCTGATTACGTGAACCTGAAAGCTGTAAACATGCAGTCACAGAGTAATCTTGTTACCACGATATTTGCATGTATACTTAGGCCTACTGACTGATAGTTAGAACTATCGCTTAGATCGAATAGCTTAGAAGCACGCCTATATTAAAGATGTACATTTTGGCTACTGAAAAAGCCTACATCTAGGCCGAATTATGTAGTTCGATTGGTGATAACACGAGAATCACAAGAACAAACACACAATTTGTATGCTTGTGATGCAATAAAACAATTCAACAGACCAAACTGTAGAGGGAGATGATTGTATGCACCATACCCCCCATCTAAAATGAAGGGGGGATGTATCCCTCCATCCTCCCCAGCATCGATGCCCTTGTACGACATCCATAATCAGGCAGGGCACAGACAGTTTCCTTGTAGCTTTGTACTTAATAAAAATTAAATGTAATAACTTACTACCTGGTCTTAACAAGCATTTGGGGGAGAGCTGGTTAACATGGTTTAAGTAATACGTCAAATGACGCTTTATATAAAAGAGGTAAATTTTGATTAAAACCAAACTTGCATCGATAATTTATTATTGAGTTTCAAAAACACAAAAACCAAGTTTATCCTCTCAGATTGTTTATGTTTTGTGGAGTTATTATCAAAACTTAATGAGATATTTTAAAAACACTGCGCCCGCTGGTCCAGGGATTTACAATGCTGAATAAAATCTAGGGTTTGATTCCCCTCTGTGGGTTCAGCACATAGCCCCATGTGGGTTTGCTATGAGAAAACACACGCACAAACATCATGAATGCCCCCCTTTGTTGATCAAAATCCGTGAAAGCAACATCAAGAAACGTGTCGTGTGTGATCAGTTGCTCCTAAAGGTTCGTCTCTTATAACGGCGCGGCATTAACACTTTATTTCAGATGAGTAAGGTAGAGCCTGGCATAGTCTAGCCGCTAGACTCTAGCGCGTTAAGGCGTGCGCTTCGTAATCTGAGGGACGCGGGTTCGCGCCCGAGTCGCGCCAAACATGCTCGCCTTCCCAGCCGTGAGGGCGTTATAATGTGACGTTCAATCCCACTATTTGTTAGTAAAAGAGCAGACCAAGCGTTGTCGGTGGGTGGTGATGACTAGCTGCAGATAGTTCTCGAATAGCTTTGTGCGAAATTCAAAACAAACAAATCGTCTCTTATATGATCACACTTGGCACAAAACTTTCGTGTTCCCGAGACAATATTTCAATAATTTAATGAAATTATGAGCTTCACAATAATAAAACATTGTTACATAATAATACAAACAATAATAAAACATTGTTACAAAATAATACAAACAATAATAAAACATTGTTACAAAATAATACAAATAATAATAAAACATTGTTACAAAATAATACAAACAATAATAAAACATTGTTACATAATAATACACACAATAATAAAACATTGTTACATAATAATACAAACAATAATAAAACATTGTTACATAATAATACACACAATAATAAAACATTGTTACACAATAATACAAACAATAATAAAAACATTGTTACATAACAATACGGACAATAATAAAACATTGTTACATCACAATACACACAATAATAAAACATTGTTACATCACAATACACACAATAATAAAACATTGTTAGATAACAATACAAACAATAATAAAACATTGTTACATGACAATACACACAATAATAAAACATTGTTACATCACAATACACACAATAATAAAACATTGTTAGATAACAATACAAACAATAATAAAACATTGTTACATGACAATACACACAATAATAAAACATTGTTACATCACAATACACACAATAATAAAACATTGTTACATAACAATGCACACAATAATAAAACATTGTTACATGACAATACACACAATAATAAAACATTGTTACATAACAATGCACACAATAATAAAACATTGTTACATAACAATGCACACAATAATAAAACATTGTTATGCAATATGTACAACAATGAACAGGTTTTACCAGCAGTATAAGATCAGTCACGTTTTTATGATAATTTCTCACAAAATAATACTGTTATTTTTATATTTAACTGTATTACAATACGTTATTATTATTAATATTAACAGTATTACAGTACGTTATTATTATCAATACTAACTGTATTACAGTACGTTTTATAATTCATTAGCTTAGTATTTACTTAGACAAAAGCAACCCAAGAGATAGTGATAAATACTCTTCACAGCCTAACTCTTCTTTATCCATTTAAAATTAGCACTAACTTAATACAGATGACCCTTTGTATGGCTTTTCGTGAAACATCTAGGAAACAAATGAACCAGAAAATCATTCGGCTTAAGAATTATAGAATAATATTTCTTACAACCAGTTCATACGTCGTGTTATTTTGATCGGTGGTTTGATATTTTCGTTGCTGTAATAACGCGTTGTGTTTCCAGTTTGTCACAAAAGGCCTAGAAAAAATGATGTAAGAATGCAAGCTTCCTGTTTCAGCTCACGCGCATCAAGAAATCTCCAAGACGACCCCACCAGCTGCGTCATTGTTACAGGAATATTTGCTCGTGACTGTTAATTATTGTATTCCGTTATGAAGAGTAGGCCTAATGAAAAAGATTCGTTTAAACACTAGGACCAAAAACCCAGCTTGTATTTTCGCTTTGCCTGTTCAAATCAAGTCGGTGTTGTGTACCGTTTTATAAAATACACTGTATATCTCTAATATTTCTGTAATAACTTTCAATTAGTCGTAATTATTAAAATTATTATTCTACATGGAAGAAACTAACAGTACATAAACTCAGATGTAAGAAATTGAAAGCGTACCTAAGTGAGAATCTAGTCTGTTAAAGTGACACTCCCTGCATCTATTTGATTTCGCTACATTTGTAAGTACACGAGACTAAGAACGTTTAGAGTTATGAGCTGACAGACTAGAGAAACAGCAGTTAGTTAAGGGTCAACTCTAGGGCTATCGTTTCTAAGTTAGGGATAGCTAGAGCATATTTTCATTGAGTATCTGTGTGAAAACTTCAACAAAAAACAGAGAAACAATGGAAAAGGTTGCCTGACGTGCAACTTTTTAGAGCGAATTCTTACAAAGCGTGTACACCATCTGCCTGACGTACTACTTCTTAAAGCGAATTCTTACAAAGCGTGAACACCATCTGCCTAATGTACTACTTCTTAGAGCGAATTCTTACAAAGCGTTAGCACCATCTGCCTGACGTACTACTTGTCAGAGCGAATTCTTACAAAGCGTCAACACCATCTGCTTGACGTACTACTTCTTAGAGCGAATTCTTACAAAGCGTGAACACCATCTGCCTGACGTACTACTTCTTAAAGCGAATTCTTACAAAGCGTGAACACCATCTGCCTAATGTACTACTTCTTAGAGCGAATTCTTACAAAGCGTTAGCACCATCTGCCTGACGTACTACTTGTCAGAGCGAATTCTTACAAAGCGTCAACACCATCTGCTTGACGTACTACTTCTTAGAGCGAATTCTTACAAAGCGTTAACACCATTTGTTCCGGTCAAATAATGACATGTATAACGAATCTTTTATCATAACTGGCTTTTTTTGACAAGATATATATGAAAGATAATTTTACTGGTGTAACGTAGAATTAATTACCTATGGTAATTTTCTCTCTCAACGTACATACGTCATAAATAGGTTAGTGGTTTAAACTAAATTATCAATGTCCTTCTAAAGCTACTTCGTTTGTTTGTCTGTTGCAAAACGCAAAGTTTCATAATTTGCTATTCGTGCTATGTCCACTACGGGTTTAAAAACCCATTTTATTTTAGAATAATAAGTCCGAAAGTTTACCATTGAGCCACTTGGGGGAGCTTTTCGTCGTTTTATAGTTTTCGATCTTAGAGATAAATGACGTTTTCCTTCAATCCGGGGGTGACAGTTGTTACAGATACATCATTAGAAAGAGGCAGTAAAGATCATCTCTCTCTTAAATATTCATTAATATATCTACACGTTGAAAGCATTCTTATCTTATTAATCCTGTAGAATAAATCCCAGAAAACTCCGCTTAATTCAGGACTTCCTAACTAAATTAAGCGTCTTTGTTATCGTTCTGGTTTTATCCTACAAGAGCGAACAAACGAACCCGAAGCTTAGAAGAAGAAACAAAAAAATGCCTTTTGGAACTAATCCACTTCAAGAGAAATGTATAACCCTCTCAGTCAACTGTCAACGACTGTTTTTCTTTCACAGTTGGAAAAGTGGTTCTCTTTTTTCTTCTGTGGAGTTTAAGTCGTGCTATGACTGATTATAGGTTTGTTGCTTATGACGTGAGAAATGCTCCATTAGCCAAGAAGTAAATAATATCTCCTCAAAATGACTCCTAGAGCTCTGGATTTCGGAGCTGGCGAGCCACGACTCACACCAATGAAATACCACAAACTATTACCTGCACTTTAAGCTGTGGATGCGTTATAAACGTGACAGAAATCCTTGTCGTAGATGCTGAATGGAAGGATAGTGCTGATTGGATGCCTTCCCTTTGGGCAGTGGTTCAATATTAGGTAGTAACCTTAGTAGCAAGGCCATAAAGTAAGAATTCGAAACCTTCCATAGAATGTATATAGTTTACACATTTAAAGCGTGTTTGTTTTTTAGTCAATTACTTCACACAAATACAAAACAGCATATCACCAAAACTTGCTAACAACAAAAGCATTTCAACTTAAGCCTAAATTGATCCGCATGCTTTCGGAGAATAAACAACAAATCAGGCCCAACTCAATACTTTAGGCCTAATACACTAAGGCGCTCATAATATCGAATGTCGCAAAAGCTTTCTGTGTTTTCGCCATCTCTAATTTTGAGCTACTAATTACAGAAAATGCAGCAGTGAGGAAAAATCTAACTGAGCATTTAAAGGGATTTACTGGCACTCTTATTTCGCAAAATACTGGCAAAATTAAACAGATGATTCACTTCAAAGTTAGAATGTATGGACTGGCTCTGTAGCAGAGCTTCGGATTTAAAACAAATTATCTGTTTAATTAAGCCAGTAGACTTATTTCTTGTTTAATACAACATGACTAATGTTTAACTTTGATGTTGTATTATAGATTTGAAGTTGAAATTTAGCCTACAAAATTTTTCTGAGTTCTAAACTTACTAATCATGTTATAACGTGTGGTATTTATTATCATTAGTTTAAATCACACCTGTAACTTTTGTGCATTAGGACTGTAGCAACTGTTACAATTAAGTTACTGAAGATAACTTCTAACAACTGTTTGTCTCCTCATGTTATGGTGACGCTTTGAACAGATCCACCAGTTGCTTGTTTGTTTGTTTGTTTTGGAATTTCGCACAAAGCTACTCGAGGGCTATCTGTGCTAGCCGTCCCTAATTTAGCAGTGTAAGACTAGAGGGAAGGCAGCTAGTCATCACCACCCACCGCCAACTCTTGGGCTACTCTTTTACCAACGAATAGTGGGATTGACCGTCACATTATACACCCCCACGGCTGGGAGGGCGAGCATGTTTAGCGCGACGCGGGCGCGAACCCGCGACCTTCGGATTACGAGTGCACGCCTTAACGCGCTCGGCCATGCCAGGCCCCACCAGTTGCACGTTGAAGCACTAATAATTCGAAGCACAAGCTGATCTTAAAAGAGCAAAGCTGGATTTCCGGACTCATTAACATAATTAGTTTAGGCTTAACAATCTCATTCTTATTTATGTACATTGTGTTTAGTCTGTGTTGGTTTAACTTTTGACTTATTTACTACATCATCAGAAATGGTTTGAAGGATTGTTTTAACATACCTAGTGAGATATTGAATTATGATACAGTGTTGTGCTTTAAGTTCATGTTGTCGTGATAGCTAACGATTTCCACTATACTCTACCTGACCACGTATTATAGTTTACTTTACCTGACCTCGTGACATAGTTCTCGTTACTTGATCACGTGTTACAGTTCTCTTTACCTAATTACGTGTCACAGTTCTTTTTACCGGATCAGGTGTCACAGTTCTCTTTACCTAACCACGTGCCACAGTTCTCTTTACCTAACCACGTGTCACAGTTCTCTTTACCTGATCACGTGTCACAGTTCTTTTTACCGGATCACGTGTCACAGTTCTCTTTACCTGACCACGTGTCACAGTTCTCTTTACCTAACCACGTGTCACAGTTCACTTTACCTAACCACGTGTCACAGTTCTCTTCACCTGACCACGTGTCACATTGTTCTTCACCTGGCATGTTTTTGCGTCATAATTTATGAATTCACCTGTCACATAGTCCTCCATTGTACCATATACTGCAGTGTCTTTTACGTCACCATTACTGATGCGTCCTTCATCTGACCATATATCACAGTGTTATTCGCTGACCACACATCACACTGAACTTACCTGACCATATATAACAGTGTTATTGGCTGACCACACATCACACTGAACTTACCTGAACATATATCACAGTGTTATTGGATGACCACACATCACACTGAACTTACCTGACCATATATCACAGTGTTATCGCCGACCACACATCACACTGAACTTACCTGACCATATATCACAGTGTTATTCGCTGACCACACATCACACTGAACTTACCTGACCATATATAAGTGTTATTCGCTGATCACACATCACACTGAACTTACCTGACCATATATCAGTGTTATTCGCTGACCACACATCACACTGAACTTACCTGACCATCAGAACCTCCAAAAGAACTGCTTACTACAGAATCGTCCACCAAGCGACGTATCAACACATCTGTTACGTGATTATGTGTCATAATATTTCCTAGTTGCTCATATGTCACACTACTAGTTCATTCATCACAGTGCCCTCTACCGGAATATGAGTCACTGTGTCCTTTATCTGACAATACGTTTTGTTTGTTTGTTTATGAATTTCGCACAAAGCTACTCGAAGGCTATCTGTGCTAGCCGTCCCTAATTTAGCAATGTAAGACTAGAGGGAAGGCAGCTAGTCATCACCACCCACCGCCAACTCTTGGGCTACTCTTTCACCAACGAATAGTTGGATTGACCGTCACATTATACACCCCCACGGCTGGGAGGGCGAGCATGTTTAGCGCGACTCGGGCGCGAACCCGCGACCCTCGGATTACGAGTGCACGCCTTAACGCGCTCGGCCATGCCAGGCCCTTATTTTGAAGAGATAGAGTTTATAACACCAGGGTCGAATTTAAGATAACAAATGTAAAACACCAAACGTTAGACAACGTAAGTTTTAATAATTAAATGAATCAACAGCTGCGAGTCGAATTTGCTTCTGTCAGAACCAGACATGAGAAGTTATTTAGGTCGAATAATAATTTTATTTGATAAATAATGTAAGTTCGATATTTTCGTTATCACGTGCAAATTAACCCTCGCGAGCTCTTGACACATTTCTTTAATTAACTGGTTACGTCTTACAGAAAAAATGTGAAAACCCTCGCAGTTTATTTACCAAAATTTAATAAGAGCGCCTGTCTCGAACGTGAAGAATGTCACGTGAAACTGTCGTTATCCTATGATCAAAGACAAAATCTTTCTTTTCCCCCCGAGTAATACAGTTTTTAAAATGTTTACTTACTCGTCAAACGGGATCGTTTGCGTTCTAGCCATGCGCAGTTCCGTTTTTACTATAAAACATTCGTGTACGTCTGTAAATTAATCTGTCTATGCAGAATAATAAAACACTCACGCGAGTTTTAAAAGTGGAGAAACAAATGAAACATCGGATGTGCGCAGACGTTAAATGAAACATCGGATGTGCGCAGACGTTAAATGAAACTTCAGATGTGCGCAGACGTTTGAAGAACGCGAATTTCATTTCCGTTGCTTATTTAATACCACAGACGTCGAGTGCTATCACACACGTTTGAGAAGAAAATTTTAACGTTGTTTAGTTTTGGACAGAAAGTATTACAAATCGATAGTTTCTTAGATTTACACGCATTAAAGAAAGAAACTTTCGCCAAAAGAAAAATAAAACAATTTATATAAAGGCTAATTTTTTGTCTTGAATATTCAAAACCAAGGATGTTTTGTTTTTTTGCCAGACACGTTTGTTCCGTGTTAAAAGGTATAACATTCACGTCACGATTGCTTCAACTCGCCTCTGAACTTACTTAAAACTGAGAATGAAAGTTATTAAAATGACAGTCAATCCCGTTATTCGGTTCAAACCCTGACAAAGCACTCTTGGCGGCAGGTGCTGCTCGCTTATATTCTTTCCTCTGTGGCCCGGCCTGGCCAGGTGGGTGAAGTTGTGCGACTCGTAATCTGGGGGAAGAGTCTCGGGTTCGAATCCCTGTCACACCAAACATGCTCGCCCTTTCAGTCGTGTGGGCGTTATAATGTGACGGTCAATCCCACTATTCGTTGGTAAAAGAGTAGCCCAAGAGTTGGCGGTGGGTGGTGATGACTAGCTACCTTCCCTCTAGTCTTACACTGCTAAATTAGGGACGGCTAGCGCAGGTAGCCCTCGAGTAGCTTTGTGCGAAATTCGAAAACAAACAAACGAAAGTTATTGCCTTGAGATATGTATGTGTGTGTGTGTGTATTACCAAACAAACCGGTACGTTGAGGGTTTATCGGATTTTCTCTCTTCTATGTTTATAACGTCACGATATTTTTACGTCTGTTTGTGAAATGTTCCTGAAGAAATACAACAATATAACGTTTTTTTAAGAGATCACGAGGAAAAATAAAATTTTCTCGAAAACGGTCACGTGGAGTTTTTCTCTTGATTTTAACACAAATACATCGAATACGTGATCATATATTGAAGCACAGTTTGATAGATAAAGAAATTACATGAAAAACATTTCCTCGCTTAATGATCGTCTCGACATGGCCAGGTGGTTCAGGCACTCGCCTTGTAATCCGAGGGTCGGGGTTCGAATCCTCGTCACACCAAACTAAACTTGTTCGCCCTTTCAGCTGTGGGAGCGTTATAATGTGATTGTAAATCCAACAAGAGTTGGTGAAAGAGTAGCCCAAGAGTTGGCGATGGGTGGTGGTGACTAGCTGCCTTCCCTCTAGTCTTATACTGCTAAATTATGGATGACTAGCGCAGTTGGCCTTCGTGTAGATTTGCGCAAAATTCCAAACAATCTCACCGATCAAAATGTTCTTTGAATAAAGTTATAATTCGTTTATTTTATCTTGGAGTAACTTTCTGGGATCTTTTGAATTCAAAGTGAAGCTTGGGTAACGTAGGTCGTCACTTACACACGAACTTTACTTCTATATATGGCCTATCGACCAAGAATTTCTTAATCCAGAGCGGATTTTTCTGAATCCATAATGGAGTTTATGTAATGTGATTTGTAGATGGCACGTAACTCTTTCTATTTAGGGCTTACCTAATGATATTTTTTGAATCCATATTGAATTATTAGCCATATGGATCTCTGTTATGTGTAATTCTTTCTATCTAGGGCCCACCTATTGGGGACTTCTGAATCCAGAGTGGAGTTTGTGTAACATGGGTCGTCGACAGTCACCTGTAGACATTGATCCATCGATATTGTTGTTTGACCCTCATTTAAGACCCATCCACGTGGAGAAAAGCAGAGTGAGTGTAACATTCGTTTAAACACCGTATTATATATATATATATAGCAACAATAAACATTTCAGAATTGAAATCTAATCCCATTGGACGTACCTGACAACCTCGTGTTGTTGTTGAGTATCCTAGTCGTGACTTTAAAACTTCTGCAGATAAAACATATTTACTTTTTTATATTATATATTTTTTGTTTTGTCAACATAAACTGAGTTTCTAGCCATCCAATCGTTTCTAATGCAGGTGGGGTTCAAACTCGCCCAAAGAAAGACCTTCAAAACTGACCAAACATTAGGAGTTAAATTGATTGGTTACCAAGGAAACATTTTAAAATGTGACAACTCCTCCAGAAAAAGTAATTTTAAAACTCGCCAATCACCTTGTGAGTCCCCGTCGCACCAAACATGCTCGCCCATTCAGTCGTGGGGAGCGTTATAATCTGACGGTCAATTCCACTATTCGTTGATAAATAGAGTACTCCAAGAGTTGGTAGTCAGTGTTGATGAGTAGCTGCCTTACCTCTAGTCTTACACTGCTCAGTTGGAGATGGCTAGCGGAGATAGTCCTCGTGTATCTTTGCGCAAAATTCAAAAACCAACCAACCACCTAGTGTTTGTTTATTTGTTTTGAATTTCGCGCATAGCTACTCGAGGACTATCTGCGCAAGCCGTTCTTAATATAGCAGGTAGTCATCCCCACCCACCACCAACTCTTGGGCTACTCTTTCACGAACGAATAGTGGGATTTACCGTCACATTATAACGACTGAAAAGACAAGCATGTTTGCTGCGACAGGTATTCGAACCCGCGACCCTCAAATTACGAGTCGAACGCCTTAACCCACATGGCCATGCAAGGCCACCACCTAGTGAAAACCTTTAAAACTAGTCATTCCCTCTTAAATTTATCCAAATCATATATCTGTAAAAACTACAAAGATTTGGCTTTTCGTCTCCTTTATATCTCACAGACTGGTATGTCGGATGAATGATCTCATTATCTGATTATTTATCAGAACATTCATCTAACCCTCAGTCTGCTAATTTCTTCACTTACTTGTATTTTGCTCCAAAACATTAGCATCTTTGACATGAGTATTGTCCAGTTCAAATAAACAGTGAATATAATATAATAATAATATATTATTATAAAAAGATTGTATTTAAATTTCCATATCTAAACATCTCTCAATAATCTGCTTGTTAACCCTAATTCCTAGTGTGTATATTTAACATACAGAATATTCAGATCCACTACTTCCATAAACAGAGACTTTCCTTAATTTGAAATCTTTATTTGCTTTGAAAATTAATTGAACATAAGTTTTATATCGCACTTTAAGACCTAGTTTGTTCTCAATGTTCAATTGGACGTGATAGAACTAATTCCAGCTGTCACTTAACTTATATCATAAGACGTCTTGCATGATTCTCAGGGACTTTATCTTATTCATATGTCTGGGTATAGACACCATTCCCTCGGTCATATGTACATAAGTCGTTATGAATAGCAAAAATAAAATGTTCTCCTTTCAATAAATTCATACATATGCAAACCATTACTGTCCATAAGTTACCTATAGAGTAACACGATAAGTTTACGGGTGACAAGGTACCTTGTGACGCAATCATTACCAGGACCAATGTGAACATCTATATAACAAGGTGCACTTTGATCCAATGACCAGATCATAGTTATGTCAGCATGTAGTGTAGAGGATAACCCGA
Organism: Carcinoscorpius rotundicauda; assembly: GCA_011833715.1. Taxonomy (NCBI): domain Eukaryota; kingdom Metazoa; phylum Arthropoda; class Merostomata; order Xiphosura; family Limulidae; genus Carcinoscorpius; species Carcinoscorpius rotundicauda. The sequence goes on from CM022402.1 coordinate 7,647,914, forward strand.
AAAATCCATAACAATTAAACTGATATTATTAATACACGTCACAAATCACAACAATAACAATAAATACCAATAACAACAACAGTCAATATCCATTGTTCTAAAAATACACACTTTACCAATAAATCCTACACTCACTACCCATTGTTGTAAAAATACACTATTTGCCAATAACCACTACAGTCACTATTCATTGTTGTAAAAATACACTGTTTACCAATAACAACTACAGTCACTATCCATTGTTGCAATAATACACTATTTAGCAATAAAAACCACAGTCACTTTACATCGTTGTAATAATACAGTATTTACCGATAACAACTACAGTCACAATTCATTTTTGTAATAATTCACTATTAACCAAAAACAACTTCAGACATTGCCCATTCTTGTAATAATACACTTTTACCAATAACAAATACAGTCACTACCAATTGTTGTAATATTACACTATTTACCAATAACAACTAAAGTCACTATTCATTTTTTTATAATAATACCACATTTACCAATAACAACTACAGTCACTATCCATTGTTGTAATAGTACACTATTTACCAAAAACAGCTTCAGACACTGCCCATTGTTGTAATAATACACTATTTACCAAAAAAACTACAGTCACTACGTATTGTTGTAATAATACACTATTTACCGATAACAACTACGGTCACTATACATTGTTGTAATAATACACTATTTACCATAAACACCTACAGTCACTATTCATTTTTGTAATGATACACTATTAACCAAAAACAGCTTAGGACATTGCCCATTGTTGTAATAATACACAATTTACCAATAACAAATACAGTTACTACCCATTGTTCTAATAATACACAATTTACCAATAACAACTACAGTCACTGTCTGAAGCTGTTTTTGGTTAATAGTGCATTATTACAAAAATGAATAGTGACTGTAGTTGTTATTCGTAAATTGTGTATTATTAGAACAATGGGTAGTGACTGTATTTGTTATTGGTAAATAGTCTATTATTACAACAATGGGCAGTGTCTTAAGCTGTTTTTGGTAAATAGTGTATTATTACAAAAATGAATAGTGACTATAGTTGTTATCGGTAAATAGTGTATTATTACAACAATGGGCAGTGTCTGAAGCTGTTTTTGGAAAATAGTGAATTATTACAAAAATGAATAGTGACTGTAGTTGTTATCGGTAAATAGTGTATTATTATAACAATGGATAGTGACTATAGTTTTTATCGGTAAATAGTGTATTATTACAACAATTGGTAGTGACTGTGGTTGGTATTGGTAAATAGGCAATTATTACAACAATGAATAGTGACTGCAGTTTTTATTGGCAAATAGTGTATTTCTACAACAATGGGTAGTGACTGTAGTTGTTATTGGTAAATAGTGTATTATTACAACAATGGGCAGTGTCTGAATCTGTTTTTGGTAAATAGTGAATTATTACAAAAATGAATAGTTACTGTAGTAACTACAGTCACTATCCATTGTTATAATAATACACTATTTATCGATGACAACTACAGTCACTATTCATTTTTGTAATAATACACTATTTACCAGTAACAAATACAGTCACTATCCATTGTTCTAATAATACACAATTTACCAATAACAACTAGAGTCACTATTCATTTTTGTAATAATACACTATTTACCAAAAACAGCTTCAGACACTGCCCATTGTTGTAATAATACACTATTTACCAAAAACAGCTTCAGACACTACCCATTGTTGTAATAATACATTATTTACTAATAACAACTACAGTCGGTACCCATTGTTCTAATAATACACAATTTACCAATAACAACTACAGTCACTAACCATTGTTGTAATAATACACTATTTACCAATAACAACTACAGTCACTACCCATTGTTGTAATAATACACTATTTACCAATAAAAATAGAGTCACTACCCGATGTTGTAATAATACACTATTTACCAATAAAAAATAGAGTCACTACCAATTATTGTAATAATACACTATTTACCGATAAAAACTATAGTCACTATCCAATGTTATAATAATACACTATTTACCGATAACAACTACAGTCACTATTCATTTTTGTAATAATTCACTATTTACTAAAAACAGCTTCAGACACTACCCATTGTTGTAATAAAACACAATTTCCTAAGAAAAATTACAGTCGCTATAAATTGTTGTAATAATTCACTATTTACCAAAAACAAATACAGTCACTACCCATTGTTCTAATAATACACAATTTACCAATAACAACTACAGTCACTACCCATTGTTATAATAATAAACTATTTACTAATAAAACCTACAGTCACTATCCATTGTTGTAATAATACACTATTTACCGACAACAACTACAGACACTGCCCATTGTTGTAATAATACACTATTTACCGATAAAAACTACAGTCACTATCCATTGTTATAATAATACACTATTTACCGATAACAACTACAGTCACTATTCATTTTTGTAATAATTCACTATTTACCAAAGACAGTTTTAGACACTGCCCATTGTTGTAATAATACACTATTTAAAAATAACAACTACAGTCACTACCCATTGTTGTAATAATACACTATTTACCAATAACAAATAGAGTCACTACCTATTGTTGTAATAATACACTATTTACCGATAAAAACTACAGTCACTATCCATTGTTATAATAATACACTATTTACCGATAACAACTACAGTCACTATTCATTTTTGTAATAATTCACTATTTACCAAAAACAGCTTCAGACACTGCCCATTGTTGTAATAATGCACTATTTACCGATAAGAACTACAATCACTATCCATTGTTATAATAATACACTATTTTCCAATAACAACTACAGTCACTATCCATTGTTATAATAAAACACAATTTCCTAAGAAAAACTACAGTCGCTATTCATTGTTGTAATAATACGCTATTTACCAAAACAGCTTCAGACACTGCCCATTGTTGTAATAATACACTATTTACCAAAAACAACTACAGTCGCTACCCATTGTTGTAATAATACACTATTTATCCATTAACAACTACAGTCACTATTCATTTTTGTAATAATGCACTATTTACCAATAACAACTACAGTCACCAGCCATTGTTGTAATAATACACTATTTACCAATAAAACCTACATTCGCTACTAATTGTTGTAATAATACACTATTTACCAATAACAACTAGATTCACTATTCATTTTTGTAATAATACACGATTTACCAATAACAACTACAGTCAATATCCATTGTTATAATAATACACTATTTTCCGATAACAACTACAATAACTACCCATTGTTGTAATAATACACTATTTACTTAAAACTAGTACAGTCACTACCAATTTTTGTAATAATACACTATTTACCAATAACAACTAGAATCACTATTCATTTTTGTAATAATACACAATTTACCAAAAAAAGCTTCAGACACTGCCCATTGTTGTAATAATACACTATTTACCAATAACAATTACAGTCCCTACCCACTGTTGTAATAATACACTATTTACAAATAACAACTAGTCACAATTCATTTTTGTAATAATTCACGAGTTACCAATAACAACTACAGTCACATACCCATTGTTTTAATAGACTATTTACCGATAACAACTTCAGTCACGCCCTGTTGTAGTAATACACTATTTACCAATAACAACTACAGTCACTACCCATTGTTTTAATAATAGACTATTTACCGATAACAACTTCAGTCACTCCCCATTGTTGTAATAATACACTATTTACCAATAACAACTACAGTCACTACCCATTGTTGTAATAATACAGTATTTACCAATAACAAATACAGTCACTACCCATTGTTGTAATAATACAATATTTACCAATAACAACTAGTGTCACTATTCATTTTTGTAATAATTCACGATTTACCAATAACAACTACAGTCACTATTCATTTTTGTAATAATACACTATTTACCGATAACAACTACAGTCACTACCCATTGTTGTAATAATACACTATTTACCAATAACAACTACAGTCACTACCCATTGTTGTAATAATACGCTATTTACCAATGACAACTACAGTCACTATTCATTTTTGTAATAATGCACTATTTACCAAAAACAGCTTCAGACACTACCCATTGTTGAAATAATACACTATTTACCAATAATAACAACAGTCGCTACCCATTGTTGTAATAATACACTATTTACCAATAACAACTACAATCACCAGCCATTGTTGAAATAATATACTCTTTACCAATAACACCTACAGTCACTACTCATTGTTGTAATAATACACTATTTACCGATAACAACTACAAACACTATCCATTTTTCTAATAATACACAATTTACCAATAACAACTACAGTCACTATTCGTTTTTGTAATAATGCACTATTAACCAAAAAAAGCTTCAGACATTGCCCATTGTTGTAATAATACACTATTTACCAATAACAAATACAGTCACTACCCATTGTTCTAATAATACACAATTTACCAATAACAACTAGAGTCACTAATTATTTTTGTAATAATACACTATTTACCAAAAACAGCTTCAGTCACTGCCCATTGTTGTAATAATACACTATTTACCAATAACAACTACAGTCACTACCCATTGTTGTAATAATACACTATTTACCAATTACAAATAGAGTCACTACCTATTGTTGTAATAATACACTAATTACCGATAAAAACTACAGTCACTATCCATTGTTATAATAATACACTATTTACCGATAACAACTACAGTCACTATTCATTTTTGTAATAATTCACTATTTACCAAAAACAGCATCAGACACTGCCCATTATTGTAATAATGCACTATTTACCGATAAGAACTACAATCACTATCCATTGTTATAATAATACACTATTTTCTAATAACAACTACCGTCACTATCCATTGTTATAATAAAACACAATTTCCTAAGAAAAACTACAGTCGCTATTCATTGTTGTAATAATACACTATTTACCAAAAACAACTACAGTCACTACCCATTGTTGTAATAATACACTATTTACCAATAACAACTACACTCACTACCCATTGTTGTAATAATACGCTATTTACCAAAACAGCTTTAGACACTGCCCATTGTTGTAATAATACACTATTTACCGATAACAACTACAGTCGCTACCCATTGTTGTAATAATACACTATTTATCAATTAACAACTACAGTCACTATTCATTTTTGTAATAATGCACTATTTACCAATAACAACTACAGTCACCAGCCATTGTTGTAATAATACACTATTTACCAATAACAACTACAGTCGCTACCCATTGTTGTAATAATACACTATTTACCAATTACAACTAGAGTCACTATTCATTTTTGTAATAATACACGATTTACCAATAACAACTACAGTCAATATCCATTGTTATAATAATACACTATTTTCCGATAACAACTACAATAACTACCCATTGTTGTAATAATACACCATTTACTTAAAACAAGTACAGTCACTACCGATTTTTGTAATAATACACTATTTACCAATAACAACTAGAATCACTATTCATTTTTGTAATAATACACAATTTACCAAAAAAAGCTTCAGACACTGCCCATTGTTGTAATAATATACTATTTACCAATAACAACTACATTCCCTACCCACTGATGTAATAATACACTATTTACAAATTACAACTAGTCACAACTCATTTTTGTAATAATTCACGATTTACCAATAACAACTACAGTCACTATTCATTTTTGTAATAATACACTATTTACCAATAACAACTACAGTCACTATCCATTGTTGTAATGATACACTATTTACGAATGACAACTACAGTCACTACCCATTGTTGTAGTAATACACTATTTACCAATAACAACTACAGTCACTACCCATTGTTTTAATAATAGACTATTTACCGATAACAACTTCAGTCACTGCCCATTGTTGTAATAATACACTATTTACCAATGACAACTACAGTCACTATTCATTTTTGTAATAATGCACTATTTACCAAAAACAGCTTCAGACACTACCCATTGTTGAAATAATACACTATTTACCAATAACAACTACAATCACCAGCCATTGTTGAAATAATATACTCTTTACCAATAACACCTACAGTCACTACTCATTGTTGTAATAATACACTATTTACCGATAACAACTACAAACACTATCCATTTTTCTAATAATACACAATTTACCAATAACAACTACAGTCACTATTCGTTTTTGTAATAATGCATTATTAACCAAAAAAAGCTTCAGACATTGCCCATTGTTGTAATAATACACTATTTACCAATAACAAATACAGTCACTACCCATTGTTCTAATAATACACAATTTACCAATAACAACTAGAGTCACTAATTATTTTTGTAATAATACACTATTTACCAAAAACAGCTTCAGTCACTGCCCATTGTTGTAATAATACACTATTTACCAATAACAACTACAGTCACTACCCATTGTTGTAATAATACACTATTTACCAATTACAAATAGAGTCACTACCTATTGTTGTAATAATACACTAATTACCGATAAAAACTACAGTCACTATCCATTGTTATAATAATTCACGATTTACCAATAACAACTACAGTCACTATTCATTTTTGTAATAATTCACTATTTACCAAAGACAGTTTTAGACACTGCCCATTGTTGTAATAATACACTATTTAAAAATAACAACTACAGTCACTACCCATTGTTGTAATAATACACTATTTACCAATAACAAATAGAGTCACTACCTATTGTTGTAATAATACACTATTTACCGATAAAAACTACAGTCACTATCCATTGTTATAATAATACACTATTTACCGATAACAACTACAGTCACTATTCATTTTTGTAATAATTCACTATTTACCAAAAACAGCTTCAGACACTGCCCATTGTTGTAATAATGCACTATTTACCGATAAGAACTACAATCACTATCCATTGTTATAATAATACACTATTTTCCAATAACAACTACAGTCACTATCCATTGTTATAATAAAACACAATTTCCTAAGAAAAACTACAGTCGCTATTCATTGTTGTAATAATACGCTATTTACCAAAACAGCTTCAGACACTGCCCATTGTTGTAATAATACACTATTTACCAAAAACAACTACAGTCGCTACCCATTGTTGTAATAATACACTATTTATCCATTAACAACTACAGTCACTATTCATTTTTGTAATAATGCACTATTTACCAATAACAACTACAGTCACCAGCCATTGTTGTAATAATACACTATTTACCAATAAAACCTACATTCGCTACTAATTGTTGTAATAATACACTATTTACCAATAACAACTAGATTCACTATTCATTTTTGTAATAATACACGATTTACCAATAACAACTACACTCAATATCCATTGTTATAATAATACACTATTTTCCGATAACAACTACAATAACTACCCATTGTTGTAATAATACACTATTTACTTAAAACTAGTACAGTCACTACCAATTTTTGTAATAATACCCTATTTACCAATAACAACTAGAATCACTATTCATTTTTGTAATAATACACAATTTACCAAAAAAGCTTCAGACACTGCTCATTGTTGTAATAATACACTATTTACCAATAACAATTACAGTCCCTACCCACTGTTGTAATAATACACTATTTACAAATAACAACTAGTCACAATTCATTTTTGTAATAATTCACGAGTTACCAATAACAACTACAGTCACTACCCATTGTTTTAATAATAGACTATTTACCGATAACAACTTCAGTCACTGCCCATTGTTGTAGTAATACACTATTTACCAATAACAACTACAGTCACTACCCATTGTTTTAATAATAGACTATTTACCGATAACAATTTCAGTCACTCCCCATTGTTGTAATAATACACTATTTACCAATAACAACTACAGTCACTACCCATTGTTGTAATAATACAGTATTTACCAATAACAAATACAGTCACTACCCATTGTTGTAATAATACAATATTTACCAATAACAACTAGTGTCACTATTCATTTTTGTAATAATTCACGATTTACCAATAACAACTACAGTCACTATTCATTTTTGTAATAATACACGATTTACCAATAACAACTACACTCAATATCCATTGTTATAATAATACACTATTTTCCGATAACAACTACAATAACTACCCATTGTTGTAATAATACACTATTTACTTAAAACAAGTACAGTCACTACCAATTTTTGTAATAATACACTATTTACCAATAACAACTAGAATCACTATTCATTTTTGTAATAATACACAATGTACCAAAAAAAGCTTCAGACACTGCTCATTGTTGTAATAATACACTATTTACCAATAACAATTACAGTCCCTACCCACTGTTGTAATAATACACTATTTACAAATAACAACTAGTCACAATTCATTTTTGTAATAATTCACGAGTTACCAATAACAACTACAGTCACTACCCATTGTTTTAATAATAGACTATTTACCGATAACAACTTCAGTCACTGCCCATTGTTGTAGTAATACACTATTTACCAATAACAACTACAGTCACTACCCATTGTTTTAATAATAGACTATTTACCGATAACAATTTCAGTCACTCCCCATTGTTGTAATAATACACTATTTACCAATAACAACTACAGTCACTACCCATTGTTGTAATAATACAGTATTTACCAATAACAAATACAGTCACTACCCATTGTTGTAATAATACAATATTTACCAATAACAACTAGTGTCACTATTCATTTTTGTAATAATTCACGATTTACCAATAACAACTACAGTCACTATTCATTTTTGTAATAATACACTATTTACCAAAAACAGGTTGAGACACTATTCATTTTTCTAATAATACACTATTTACCGATAACAACTACAGTCACTACCCATTGTTGTAATAATACACTATTTACCAATAACAACTACAGTCACTACCCATTGTTGTAATAATACGCTATTTACCAATGACAACTACAGTCACTATTCATTTTTGTAATAATGCACTATTTACCAAAAACAGCTTCAGACACTACCCATTGTTGAAATAATACACTATTTACCAATAATAACAACAGTCGCTACCCATTGTTGTAATAATACACTATTTACCAATAACAACTACAATCACCAGCCATTGTTGAAATAATATACTCTTTACCAATAACACCTACAGTCACTACTCATTGTTGTAATAATACACTATTTACCGATAACAACTACAGACACTATCCATTGTTCTAATAATACACAATTTACCAATAACAACTACAGTCACTATTCGTTTTTGTAATAATGCACTATTAACCAAAAAAAGCTTCAGACACTGCCCAATGTTGTAATAATACACTATTTACCAATTACAAATAGAGTCACTACCTATTGTTGTAATAATACACTAATTACCGATAAAAACTACAGTCACTAATTATTTTTGTAATAATACACTATTTACCAAAAACAGCTTCAGTCACTGCCCATTGTTGTAATAATACACTATTTACCAATAACAACTACAGTCACTACCCATTGTTGTAATAATACACTATTTACCAATTACAAATAGAGTCACTACCTATTGTTGTAATAATACACTAATTACCGATAAAAACTACAGTCACTACCCATTGTTGTAATAATACACTATTTACCAATAACAACTACAGTCACTACCCATTGTTGTAATAATTCACTATTTACCAAAAACAGCATCAGACACTGCCCATTATTGTAATAATGCACTATTTACCGATAAGAACTACAATCACTATCCATTGTTATAATAATACACTATTTTCTAATAACAACTACCGTCGCTATCCATTGTTATAATAAAACACAATTTCCTAAGAAAAACTACAGTCGCTATTCATTGTTGTAATAATACACTATTTACCAAAAACAACTACAGTCACTACCCATTGTTGTAATAATACACTATTTACCAATAACAACTACACTCACTACCCATTGTTGTAATAATACGCTATTTACCAAAACAGCTTTAGACACTGCCCATTGTTGTAATAATACACTATTTACCGATAACAACTACAGTCGCTACCCATTGTTGTAATAATACACTATTTATCAATTAACAACTACAGTCACTATTCATTTTTGTAATAATGCACTATTTACCAATAACAACTACAGTCACCAGCCATTGTTGTAATAATACACTATTTACCAATAACAACTACAGTCGCTACCCATTGTTGTAATAATACACTATTTACCAATTACAACTAGAGTCACTATTCATTTTTGTAATAATACACGATTTACCAATAACAACTACAGTCAATATCCATTGTTATAATAATACACTATTTTCCGATAACAACTACAATAACTACCCATTGTTGTAATAATACACCATTTACTTAAAACAAGTACAGTCACTACCGATTTTTGTAATAATACACTATTTACCAATAACAACTAGAATCACTATTCATTTTTGTAATAATACACAATTTACCAAAAAAAGCTTCAGACACTGCCCATTGTTGTAATAATATACTATTTACCAATAACAACTACATTCCCTACCCACTGATGTAATAATACACTATTTACAAATTACAACTAGTCACAACTCATTTTGTAATAATTCACGATTTACAATAACAACTACAGTCACTATTCATTTTTGTAAATACACTATTTACCAATAACAACTACAGTCACTATCCATTGTTGTAATGATACCATTTACGAATGACAACTACAGTCACTACCCATTGTTGTAGTAATACACTATTTACCAATAACAACTACAGTCACTACCCATTGTTTTAATAATGACTATTTACCGATAACAACTTCAGTCACTGCCCATTGTTGTAATAATACACTATTTACCAATGACAACTACAGTCACTATTCATTTTGTAATAATGCACTATTTACCAAAAACAGCTTCAGACACTACCCATTGTTGAAATAATACACTATTTACCATAACAACTACAATCACCAGCCATTGTTGAAATAATATACTCTTTACCAATAACACCTACAGTCACTACTCATTGTTGTAATAATACACTATTTACCGATAACAACTACAAACACTATCCATTTTTCTAATAATACACACAATTTACCAATAACAACTACAGTCACTATTCGTTTTTGTAATAATGCATTATTAACCAAAAAAAGCTTCAGACATTGCCCATTGTTGTAATAATACACTATTTACCAATAACAAATACAGTCACTACCCATTGTTCTAATAATACACAATTTACCAATAACAACTAGAGTCACTAATTATTTTTGTAATAATACACTATTTACCAAAAACAGCTTCAGTCACTGCCCATTGTTGTATAATACACTATTTACCAATAACAACTACAGTCACTACCCATTGTTGTAATAATACACTATTTACCAATTACAAATAGAGTCACTACCTATTGTTGTAATAATACACTAATTACCGATAAAAACTACAGTCACTATCCATTGTTATAATAATACACTATTTACCGATAACAACTACAGTCACTATTCATTTTTGTAATAATTCACTATTTACCAAAAACAGCTTCAGACACTGCCCATTATTGTAATAATGCACTATTTACCGATAAGAACTACAATCACTATCCATTGTTATAATAATACACTATTTTCTAATAACAACTACCGTCACTATCCATTGTTATAATAAAACACAATTTCCTACGAAAAACTACAGTCGCTATTCATTGTTGTAATAATACACTATTTACCAAAAACAACTACAGTCACTACCCATTGTTGTAATAATACACTATTTACCAATAACAACTACACTCACTACCCATTGTTGTAATAATACGCTATTTACCAAACAGCTTTAGACACTGCCCTTGTTGTAATAATACACTATTTACCGATAACAACTACAGTCGCTACCCATTGTTGTAATAATAACACTATTATCAATTAACAACTACAGTCACTATTCATTTTTGTAATAATGCACTATTTACCAATAACAATACAGTCACCAGCCATTGTTAATATACACTATTTACCAATAACAACTACAGTCGCTACCCATTGTTGTAATAATCACTATTTACCAATTACACTAGAGTCACTATTCATTTTTGTAATAATACACGATTTACCAATAACACTACAGTCAATATCCATTGTTTAATAATACACTATTTCCGATAACAACTACAATAACTACCCATTGTTGTAATAATACACCATTTACTTAAAACAAGTACAGTCACTACCGATTTTTGTAATAATACACTATTTACCAATAACAACTAGAATCACTATTCATTTTTGTATATACACAATTTACCAAAAAAGCTTCAGACCTGCCCATTGTTGTAATAATATACTATTTACCAATAACAACTACATTCCCTACCCACTGATGTAATAATACACTATTTACAAATTACAACTAGTCACAACTCATTTTTGTAATAATTCACGATTTACCAATAACAACTACAGTCACTATTCATTTTTGTAATAATACACTATTTACCAATAACAACTACAGTCACTATCCATTGTTGTAATGATACACTATTTACGAATGACAACTACAGTCACTACCCATTGTTGTAGTAATACACTATTTACCAATAACAACTACAGTCACTACCCATTGTTTTAATAATAGACTATTTACCGATAACAACTTCAGTCACTGCCCATTGTTGTAATAATACACTATTTACCAATGACAACTACAGTCACTATTCATTTTTGTAATAATGCACTATTTACCAAAAACAGCTTCAGACACTACCCATTGTTGAAATAATACACTATTTACCAATAACAACAACAGTCGCTACCCATTGTTGTAATAATTCACTATTTACCAATAACACCTACAGTCACTACTCATTGTTGTAATAATACACTATTTACCGATAACAACTACAGACACTATCCATTGTTCTAATAATACACAATTTACCAATAACAACTACAGTCACTATTCGTTTTTGTAATAATGCACTATTAACCAAAAAAAGCTTCAGACATTGCCCATTGTTGTAATAATACACTATTTACCAATAACAAATACAGTCACTACCCATTCTTCTAATAATACACAATTTACCAATAACAACTAGAGTCACTAATTATTTTTGTAATAATCCACTATTTACCAAAAACAGCTTCAGACACTGCCCATTGTTGTAATAATACACTATTTACCGATAACAACTACAGTCACTAGCCATTGTTGTAATAATACAATATTACCAATTACAAATAGAGTCACTACCTATTGTTGTAATAATACACTAAATACCGATAAAAACCACAGTCACTATCCATTGTTATAATAATACACTATTTACCGATAACAACTACAGTCACTATTCATTTTTGTAATAATTCAATATTTACCAAAAACAGCTTCAGACACTGCCCATTATTGTAATAATGCACTATTTACCGATAAGAACTACAATCACTATCCATGTTAGAATAATACAACTATTTTCCAATACACTACCGTCACTATCCATTGTTATAATAAAACACAATTTCCTAAGAAAACTACAGTCGCTATTCATTGTTGTAATAATCACTATTTACCAAAACAACTACAGTCACTACCCATTGTTGTAATAATACTATTTACCATAACAACTACAGTCCACTACCCATTCTTGTAATAATACGCTATTTACCAAACAGCTTCAGACACTGCCCATTGTTGTATAATACACTATTTACCGATAACAACTACAGTCTCTACCCATTGTTGTAATAATACAATATTTATCAATTAACACTACAGTCACTATTCATTTTTGTAATAATGCACTATTTACCAATAACAACTACAGTCACCAGCCATTGTTGTAATAATACACTATTTACCAATACAACTACAGTCGCTACCCATTGTTGTAATAATACACTATTTACCAATTACAACTAGAGTCACTATTCATTTTTGTAATAATACACCGATTTACCAATAACAACTACAGTCAATATCCATTGTTATAATAATACACTCTTTTCCGATAACAACTACAATAACTACCCATTGTTGTAATAATACACCATTTACTTAAAACAAGTACAGTCACTACCGATTTTTGTAATAATACACTATTTACCAATAACAACTAGAATCACTATTCATTTTTGTAATAATACACAATTTACCAAAAAACTTCAGACACTGCCCATTGTTGTAATAATATACTATTTACCAATAACAACTACATTCCTACCCACTGATGTAATAATACACTATTTACAAATTACAACTAGTCACAATTCATTTTGTAATAATTCCGATTTACCAATAACAACTACAGTCACTTCATTTTTGTAATAATACACTATTTACCAATAACAACTACAGTCACTATCCATTGTTGTAATGATACACTATTTACGAATGACAACTACAGTCACTACCCATTGTTGTAGTAATACACTATTTACCAATAACAACTACAGTCACTACCCATTGTTTTAATAATAGACTATTTACCGATAACAACTTCAGTCACTGCCCATTGTTGTAATAATACACTATTTACCAATGACAACTACAGTCACCATTCATTTTTGTAATAATGCACTATTTTCCGATAACAACTACAATAACTACCCATTGTTGTAATAATACACTATTTACTTAAAACAACTACAGTCACTACTCACTGTTGTAATAATACACTTTTTACCAAAAACAACTAAAGTCACTATCCATTGTTCTAATAATTCACGATTTACCAAAAACAACTACAGTCACTATCCATTGTTGTAATAATACACTATTTACCAATAACAACTACAGTCACTATCCATTGTTGTAATAATACACTATTTACCAATAACAACTACAGTCACTATCCATTGTTGTAATAATGCACTATTTACCAATAACAACTACAGTCACCAGCCATTGTTGTAATAATACACTATTTACCAATAAAACCTACATTCGCTACTAATTGTTGTAATAATACACTATTTACCAATAACAACTAGATTCACTATTCATTTTTGTAATAATACACGATTTACCAATAACAACTACAGTCAATATCCATTGTTATAATAATACACTATTTTCCGATAACAACTACAATAACTACCCATTGTTGTAATAATACACTATTTACTTAAAACTAGTACAGTCACTACCAATTTTTGTAATAATACCCTATTTACCAATAACAACTAGAATCACTATTCATTTT
>CM022402.1:7664159-7762522 GCA_011833715.1 Carcinoscorpius rotundicauda
ATGAACAACTTAGACTCTAAACGTTGTTGTATAAATCACCTGACGAACAACTTAGACTCTAACGTTGCTGTATTAATCACCTGATGAAAACTTAGACTCAACGTTGTTGTGTAAATCACCTGATGAGCAACTTAGAGTCTAAACGTTGTGTGTATAAATCACCTGATGAACAACTTAGACCTTAACGTTGTTGTATAAATCACCTGATGAACAACTTACACTCTAAACGTGTTGTATAAATCACTTGATGTACAGTTAGACTCTAAACGTTGTTGTATAATCACCTGATGAACAACTTAGACTCTAAACGTTGTGTATAAATCACTGATGAACAATTTAGTTTCTAAACGTTGTTGTATTTATACCTGATGAACAACTCAGACTCTAAACGTTTTTGTATAAATCACCTGATGAACAACTTAGACTTTAAACTTTGTTGTAGAAATCACCTGATGAACAACTTACACTCTAAACGTTGTTTTATAAATCACCTGATGAACAACTTAGACTCTTAACGTTGTTGTTTTAATCACCTGATGAACAACTTAGACTCTTAACGTTGTTGTATAAATCACCTGATGAACAACTTAGACTCTAAACGTTGTTGTATAAATCACCTGATGAGGAACTTAGACTCTAAACGTTGTTGTATTAATCACCTGATGAACAACTTAGACTCTAAACGTTGTTGTATAAATCACCTGACGAACAACTTAGACTCTTAACGTTGCTGTATTAATCACCTGATGTACAAGTTAGACTCTAAACGTTGTTGTATAAATCACCTGATGAACAACTTAGACTCTTAACGTTGTTGTATTAATCACCTTATGAACAACTTAGACTCCAAACGTTGTTGTGTAAATCACCTGATGAGCAACGTAGACTCTAAACGTTGTTGTATAAATCACCTGATGAACAACTTAGACTCTTAACGTTGTTGTATAAAACACCTGATGAACAACTTAGACTCTAAACGTTGTTGTATAAATCACCTGATGAACAACTTAGACTAACGTTGTTGTATTAATCACCTGATGAACAACGTAGACTCTTAATGTTGTTGTATAATCACCTGAGTAACAACTTAGACTAAACGTTGTGTAAATCAACTGATGAACAATGAAAACAATTTAGACTCTAAACGTTGTTGTAAATCACTGATGTACAGTTAGACTCTAAACGTTGTTGTATAAATCACCTGATGAAAACTTAGACTCTAAACGTTGTTGTATAAATCACCTGACGACATTTAGACTCTAAACTTTGTTGTATAAATCACTGACGAACAACTTAGACTCTTAACGTTGTTGTATAAATCATCTGATGAACTCTTAGATTCTAAACGTTGTGTATAAATCACTGATGATCACTAACTCTAAACGTTGTTGTATAAATCCACCTGATGAAGAACTTAGACTCTAAACGTTGTTGTATAAATCACCTGATGAACTTAGCCTCTTAACGTGTTGTTAAATTATCTGATGAACAACTTAAACTCTAACGTTGTTGTATTAATCCCTGATGAACAATTAGACTCTTAAAGTTGTTTTATAAATCCTGATGAACTACTTAGACTCTAAACGTTGTTGTATTAATCACTGATGAACAACTTAGACTCTTAACGTTGTTGTTGAATCACCTGATGAATACTTAGACTCCAACGTTGTTGTGTAAATCACCTGATGAACAACTTAGATTCTAAACGTTGTTGTATTAATCACCTGATGAACAATTAGACTCTTAACGTTGTTGTATTAATCACCTGATGAACAATTAGACTCTTAACGTTGTTTTGTAAATCACCTGATGAACGACTTAGACTCTAAACGTTATTGTATTAATCACTTGATGAACAACTTAGACTCTTAACGTTGTTGTATTAATCACCTGATGAACAACTTAGACTCCAACTTGTTGTGTTAAATCACCTGATGAGCAACTTAGACTCTAAACGTTGTTGTATAAATCACCTGATGAACAACTTAGACTCTAAACGTTGTTGTATAAATCACCTGATGAACAACTTAGACTTTTAACGTTGTTGTATTTAACACCTGATGAACAATTAGACTCTTAAAGTTGTTTTATAAATCACCTGATGAACGACTTAGACTCTAAACGTTTTTGTATAAATCACTTGATGAACAACTTAGATTCTAAACGTTGTTGTATTAATCACCTGTGAACAATTAGACTCTTAAAGTTGTTTTATAAATCACCTGATGAACGACTTAGACTCTAAACGTTGTTGTATAAATCACCTGATGAACAACTTAGACTCTAAACGTTGTTGTGTAAATCACCGGATGAACAACTTAGACTGTGAACGTTGTTGTATAAATCACCTGATGTACAAGTTAGACTCTAAACGTTGTTGTATAAATCACCTGATGAACAACTTAGACTCTAAACGTTGTTATATTAATCACCTGATGAACAACTTAGTCTCTAAACGTTGTTGTATAAATCACCTGATGAACAACTTAGACTCTAAACGTTGTTGTATAAATCACCTGATGAACGACTTAGACTCTAAACGTTTTTGTATAAATCACTTGATGAACAACTTAGACTCTAAACGTTGTTGTGTAAATCACCTGATGAACAACTTAGACTCTAAACGTTGTTGTATAAATCAGCTGATGTACAAGTTAGACTCTTAACGTTGTTGTATAAATCACCTGATGAACAACTTAGACTCTAAACGTTGTTGTATAAATCACCTGATGAACAATTTAGACTCTAAACGTTGTTGTATTTATCACCTGATGAACAACTCAGACTCTAAACGTTGTTGTATAAATCACCTGATGAACAATTTAGACTCTAAACTTTGTTGTATAAATCACCTGATGAACAACTTAGACTCTTAACGTTGTTGTATAAATTATCTGATGAACAACTTAGACTCTTAACGTTGTTGTATTAATCACCTGATGAACAATTAGACTCTTAAAGTTGTTTTATAAATCACCTGATGAACTACTTAGACTCTAAACGTTGTTGTATTAATCACTTGATGAACAACTTAGACTCTTAACGTTGTTGTTTAATCACCTGATGAATAACTTAGACTCCAAACGTTGTTGTGTAAATCACCTGAGCAAACTTAGATTCTAAACGTTGTATTAATCACCTGATAAACAATTAGACTCTTAACGTTGTTTGTAAATCACCTGATGAACGACTTAGACTCTAAACGTTGTTGTATAAATCACCTGATGAACAACTTAGACTCTGAACGTTGTTGGTGTAAATCACCTGATGAACAACTTAGACTCTAAACGTGTTGTATAAATCACCTGATGAACAACTTAGACTCTAAACGTTGTTGTATAAATCACCTGATGAGGAACTTAGACTCTAAACGTTGTTGTATTAATCACCTGATGAACAACTTAGACTCTAAACGTTGTTGTATAAATCACCTGACGAACAACTTAGACTCTTAACGTTGCTGTATTAATCACCTGATGAACAACTTAGACTCCAAACGTTGTTGTGTAAATCACCTGATGAGCAACTTAGACTCTAAACGTTGTTGTATAAACACCTGATGAACAACTAGACTCTTAACGTAGTTGTATAAATCACCTGATGAACAACTTACACTCTAAACGTTGTTGTATAAATCACTTGATGTACAAGTTAGACTCTAAACGTTGTTGTATAAATCACCTGATGAACAACTTAGACTCTAAACGTTGTTGTATAAATCACCTGATGAACAATTTAGACTCTAAACGTTGTTGTATTTATTACCTGATGAACAACTGAGACTCTAAACGTTTTTGTATAAATCACCTGATGAACAACTTAGACTTTAAACTTTGTTGTAGAAATCACCTGATGAACAACTTACACTCTAAACGTTGTTGTATAAATCACCTGATGAACAACTTAGACTCTTAACGTTGTTGTTTTAATCACCTGATGAGCAATTTAGACTCTAAACGTTGTTGTATAAATCACCTGATGAACAACTTAGACTCTAAACGTTCTTGTGCAAATCACCTGATGAACAACTTAGACTCTAAACGTTATTGTATTAATCACTTGATGAACAACTTAGACTCTTAACGTTGTTGTATTAATCACCTTATGAACAACTTAGACTCCAAACGTTGTTGTGTAAATCACCTGATGAACAACTTAGACTCTAAACGTTATTGTATTAATCACTTGATGAACAACTTAGACTCTTAACGTTGTTGTATTAATCACCTTATAAACAACTTAGACTCCAAACGTTGTTGTATAAATCACCTGATGAACAACTTAGACTCTTAACGTTGTTGTATAAATCACCTGATGAACAACTTAGACTCTTAACGTTGTTGTATTTAAAACCTGATGAACAACTTAGACTCTAAACGTTGTTGTATAAATCACCTGATGAACAACTTAGACTCTTAACGTTGTTGTATTAATCACCTGATGAACAACTTAGACTCTTAACGTTGTTGTATAAATCACCTGATGAACAACTTAGACTCTAAACGTTGTTGTATAAATCACCTGATGAACAAATTAGACTCTAAACGTTGTTGTATAAATCACCTGATGTACAAGTTAGACTCTAAACGTTGTTGTATAAATCACCTGATGAACAACTTAGACTCTAAACGTTGTTGTATAAATCACCTGATGAACAACTTAGACTCTTAACGTTGTTGTATAAATCACCTGATGAACAACTTAGACTCTTAACGTTGTTGTATAAATCATCTGATGAACATCTTAGTCTCTAAATGTTGTTGTATAAATCACCTGATGATCAACTTAGACTCTAAACGTTGTTGTATAAATCACCTGATGAAGAACTTAGGCTCTAAACGTTGTTGTATAAATCACCTGACGAACAACTTAAACTCTTAACGTTGTTGTATAAATCATCTGATGAACAACTTAGACTCTTAACGTTGTTGTATAAATCATCTGATGAACATCTTAGATTCTAAACGTTGTTGTATCAATCACCTGATGATCAACTTAGACTCTAAACGTTGTTGTATAAATCACCTGATGAAGAACTTAGACTCTAAACGTTGTTGTATAAATCACCTGATGAACAACTTAGACTCTTAACGTTGTTGTATAAATTATCTGATGAACAACTTAAACTCTTAACGTTGTTGTATTAATCACCTGATGAACAATTAGACTCTTAAAGTTGTTTTATAAATCACCTGATGAACTACTTAGACTCTAAACGTTGTTGTATTAATCACTTGATGAACAACTTAGACTCTTAACGTTGTTGTTTAATCACCTGATGAATAACTTAGACTCCAAACGTTGTGTGAAATCACCTGATGAACAACTTAGATTCTAAACGTTGTTGTATTAATCACTGATGAACAATTAGACTCTTATACGTTGTTTTGTAAATCACCTGATGAACGACTTAGACTCTAAACGTTATTGTATTAATCACTTGATGAACAAAACTTAGACTCTTAACGTTGTTGTATTAATCACCTGATGAACAACTTAGACTCCAAAGTGTTGTGTAAATCACCTGATGAGCAACTTAGACTCTAAACGTTGTTGTATAAATCACCTGATGAACAACTTAGACTCTAAACGTTGTTGTATAAATCACCTGATGAACAACTTAGACTTTTAACGTTGTTGTATTTAACACCTGATGAACAATTAGACTCTTAAAGTTGTTTTATAAATCACCTGATGAACGACTTAGACTCTAAACGTTTTTGTATAAATCACTTGATGAACAACTTAGATTCTAAACGTTGTTGTATTATCACCTGTGACAATTAGACTCTTAACGTTGTTTTGTAAATCACCTGATGAACGACTTAGACTCTAAACGTTGTTGTATAAAACACCTGATGAACAAACTTAGACTAAACGTTGTTGTGTAATCACCGGATGAACAACTTAGACTCTTAACGTTGTTTTTTAATCACCTGATGAGCATTTAGACTCTAAACGTTGTTGTATAAATCACCTGATGAACAACTTAGACTCTAAACGTCTTGTGCAAATCACTGATGAACAACTTAGACTCTAACGTTATTGTATTAATCACTTGATGAACAACTTAGACTCTTAACGTTGTTGTATTAATCACCTTATGAACAACTTAGACTCCAAACGTTGTTGTGTAAATCACCTGATGAACAACTTAGACTCTAAACGTTATTGTATTAATCACTTGATGAACAACTTAGACTCTTAACGTTGTTGTATTAATCACCTTATGAACAACTTAGACTCCAAACGTTGTTGTGTAAATCACCTGATGAGCAACGTAGACTCTAAACGTTGTTGTATAAATCACCTGATGAACAACTTAGACTCTAAACGTTGTTGTATAAATCACCTGATGAACAACTTAGACTCTAAACGTTGTTGTATAAATCACCTGACGAACAATTTAGACTCTAAACTTTGTTGTATAAATCACCTGATGAACAACTTAGACTCTTAACGTTGTTGTATAAATCATCTGATGAACATCTTAGATTCTAAACGTTGTTGTATAAATCACCTGATGATCAACTTAGACTCTAAACGTGTTGTATAAATCACTGATGAAGAACTTAGACTCTAAACGTTGTTGTATAAATCACCTGATGAAACTTAGACTCTTAACGTTGTTGTAAATTATCTGATGAACAACTTAAACTCTTAACGTTGTGTTGTATTAATCACCTGATGAACAATTAGACTCTTAAAGTTGTTTTATAAATCACCTGATGAACTACTTAGACTCTAAACGTTGTTGTATTAATCACTTGATGAACAACTTACTCTTAACGTTGTGTTTAAAACCTGATGAAACTTAAACTCCAAACGTTGTGTGTAAATCACCTGATGAACAACTTAGATTCTAAACGTTGTTGTATTAATCACTGATGAACAATTAGACTCTTAAACGTGTTGTATAAATCACCTGACGAACAACTTAGACTCTTAACGTTGCTGTATTAATCACCTGATGAACAACTTAGACTCCAACGTTGTTGTGTAAATCACCTGATGAGCAACTTAGACTCTAAACGTGTTGTATAAATCACTGATGAAACAACTTAGACTCTTAACGTAGTTGTATAAATCACCTGATGAACAACTTACACTCTAAACGTTGTTGTATAATCACTTGATGTACAAGTTAGACTCTAAACGTTGTTGTATAAATCACTGATGAACAACTTAGACTCTAAACGTTGTTGTATAAATCACCTGATGAACAATTTAGACTCTAAACGTTGTTGTATTTATTACCTGATGAACAACTGAGACTTAAAACGTTGTTGTATAAATCACCTGATGAACAACTTAGACTCTAAACTTTGTTGTAGAAATCACCTGATGAACAACTTAGACTCTAAACGTTGTTGTATAAATCACCTGATGAACAACTTAGACTCTTAACGTTGTTCTTTAATCACTTGATGAGCAACTTAGACTCTAAACGTTGTTGTATAAATCACCTGATGAACAACTTAGACTCTAAACGTTCTTGTGCAAATCACCTGATGAACAACTTAGACTCTAAAAGTTATTGTATTAATCACTTGATGAACAACTTAGACTCTTAACGTTGTTGTATTAATCACCTTATGAACAACTTAGACTCCAAACGTTGTTGTGTAAATCACCTGATGAACAACTTAGACTCTAAACGTTATTGTATTAATCACTTGATGAACAACTTAGACTCTTAACGTTGTTGTATTAATCACCTTATAAACAACTTAGACTCCAAACGTTGTTGTGTAAATCACCTGATGAGCAACGTAGACTCTAAACGTTGTTGTATAAATCACCTGATGAACAACTTAGACTCTTAACGTTGTTGTATAAAACACCTGATGAACAACTTAGACTCTAAACGTTGTTGTATAAATCACCTGATGAACAACTTAGACTCTTAACGTTGTTGTATTAATCACCTGATGAACAACTTAGACTCTTAACGTTGTTGTATAAATCACCTGATGAACAACTTAGACTCTAAACGTTGTTGTATAAATCACCTGATGAACAATTTAGACTCTAAACGTTGTTGTATAAATCACCTGATGTACAAGTTAGACTCTAAACGTTGTTGTATAAATCACCTGATGAACAACTTAGACTCTAAACGTTGTTGTATAAATCACCTGATGAAAAACTTAGACTCTTAACGTTGTTGTATAAATCACCTGATGAACAACTTAGACTCTTAACGTTGTTGTATAAATCATCTGATGAACATCTTAGTCTCTAAATGTTGTTGTATAAATCACCTGATGATCAACTTAGACTCTAAACGTTGTTGTATAAATCACCTGATGAAGAACTTAGGCTCTAAACGTTGTTGTATAAATCACCTGACGAACAACTTAAACTCTTAACGTTGTTGTATAAATCATCTGATGAACAACTTAGACTCTTAACGTTGTTGTATAAATCATCTGATGAACATCTTAGATTCTAAACGTTGTTGTATCAATCACCTGATGATCAACTTAGACTCTAAAACGTTGTTGTATAAATCACCTGATGAAGAACTTAGACTCTAAACGTTGGTTGTATAAATCACCTGATGAACAACTTAGACTCTTAACGTTGTTGTATAAATTATCTGATGAACAACTTAAACTCTTAACGTTGTTGTATTAATCACCTGATGAACAATTAGACTCTTAAAGTTGTTTTATAAATCACCTGATGAACTACTTAGACTCTAAACGTTGTTGTATTAATCACTTGATGAACAACTTAGACTCTTAACGTTGTTGTTTAATCACCTGATGAATAACTTAGACTCCAAACGTTGTTGTGTAAATCACCTGATGAACAACTTAGATTCTAAACGTTGTTGTATTAATCACCTGATGAACAATTAGACTCTTAACGTTGTTTTGTAAATCACCTGATGAACGACTTAGACTCTAAACGTTATTGTATTAATCACTTGATGAACAACTTAGACTCTTAACGTTGTTGTATTAATCACCTGATGAACAACTTAGACTCCAAACGTTGTTGTGTAAATCACCTGATGAGCAACTTAGACTCTAAACGTTGTTGTATAAATCACCTGATGAACAACTTAGACTCTAAACGTTGTTGTATAAATCACCTGATGAACAACTTAGACTTTTAACGTTGTTGTATTAATCACCTCATGAACAATTAGACTCTTAAAGTTGTTTTATAAATCACCTGATGAACGACTTAGACTCTAAACGTTTTTGTATAAATCACTTGATGAACAACTTAGATTCTAAACGTTGTTGTATTAATCACCTGTGAACAATTAGACTCTTAACGTTGTTTTGTAAATCACCTGATGAACGACTTAGACTCTAAACGTTGTTGTATAAATCACCTGATGAACAACTTAGACTCTAAACGTTGTTGTGTAAATCACCGGATGAACAACTTAGACTCTTAACGTTGTTGTTTTAATCACCTGATGAGCAATTTAGACTCTAAACGTTGTTGTATAAATCACCTGATGAACAACTTAGACTCTAAACGTTCTTGTGCAAATCACCTGATGAACAACTTAGACTCTAAACGTTATTGTATTAATCACTTGATGAACAACTTAGACTCTTAACGTTGTTGTATTAATCACCTTATGAACAACTTAGACTCCAAACGTTGTTGTGTAAATCACCTGATGAACAACTTAGACTCTAAACGTTATTGTATTAATCACTTGATGAACAACTTAGACTCTTAACGTTGTTGTATTAATCACCTTATGAACAACTTAGACTCCAAACGTTGTTGTGTAAATCACCTGATGAGCAACGTAGACTCTAAACGTTGTTGTATAAATCACCTGATGAACAACTTAGACTCTAAACGTTGTTGTATAAATCACCTGATGAACAACTTAGACTCTAAACGTTGTTGTATAAATCACCTGACGAACAATTTAGACTCTAAACTTTTTGTATAAAATCACCTGATGAACAACTTAGACTCTAATCGTTGTTGTATAAATCACCTGATGAACATCTTAGATTCTAAACGTTGTTGTATAAATCACCTGATGAACAACTTAGACTCTAAACGTTGTTGTATAAATCACCTGATGAACAACTTAGACTCTAAACGTTGTTGTATAAATCACCTGATGAACAACTTAGACTCTTAACGTTGTTGTATAAATATCATGATGAACAACTAAGCTTCTTAACGTTGTTGTATTAATCACCTGATGAACAACTTAGACTCTTAACGTTGTTGTATCAATCACCTGATGAACAACTTAGACTCTTAACGTTGTTGTATCAATCACCTGATGAACAACTTAGACTCTTAACGTGTTGTTTAATCACCTGATGAATAACTTAAACTCCAAACGTTGTTGTGTAAATCACCTGATGAACAACTTAGATTCTAAACGTTGTTGTATTAATCACCTGATGAACAACTTAGACTCTTAACGTTGTTTTTTAAATCACCTGATGAACAACTTAGACTCTAAACGTTGTTGTATAAATCACCTGATGAACAACTTAGACTCTAAACGTTGTTGTATAAATCACCTGATGAACAACTTAGACTCTAAACGTTGTTGTATAAATCACCTGATGAACAACTTATAAATCACCTGATGAGCAACTTAGACTCTGAACGTTGTTGTATTAATCACCTGACGAACAACTTAGACTCTAAACGTTGTTGTATAAATCACCTGATGAACAACTTAGACTCTTAACGTTGTTGTATAAATCACCTGATGAACAACTTAGACTCCAAACGTTGTTGTGTAAATCACCTGATGAGCAACTTAGACTCTAAACGTTGTTGTATAAATCACCTGATGAACAACTTAGACTCTTAACGTTGTTGTATAAATCACCTGATGAACAACTTACACTCTTAACGTTGTTGTTTTAATCACCTGATGAGCAATTTAGACTCTAAACGTTGTTGTATAAATCACCTGATGAACAACTTAGACTCTAAACGTTCTTGTGCAAATCACCTGATGAACAACTTAGACTCTAAACGTTATTGTATTAATCACTTGATGAACAACTTAGACTCTTAACGTTGTTGTATTAATCACCTTATGAACAACTTAGACTCCAAACGTTGTTGTGTAAATCACCTGATGAACAACTTAGACTCTAAACGTTATTGTATTAATCACTTGATGAACAACTTAGACTCTTAACGTTGTTGTATTAATCACCTTATGAACAACTTAGACTCCAAACGTTGTTGTGTAAATCACCTGATGAGCAACGTAGACTCTAAACGTTGTTGTATAAATCACCTGATGAACAACTTAGACTCTAAACGTTGTTGTATAAATCACCTGATGAACAACTTAGACTCTAAACGTTGTTGTATAAATCACCTGATGAACAACTTAGACTCTAAACTTTGTTGTATAAATCACCTGATGAACAACTTAGACTCTTAACGTTGTTGTATAAATCATCTGATGAACATCTTAGATTCTAAACGTTGTTGTATAAATCACCTGATGATCAACTTAGACTCTAAACGTTGTTGTATAAATCACCTGATGAAGAACTTAGACTCTAAACGTTGTTGTATAAATCACCTGATGAACAACTTAGACTCTTAACGTTGTTGTATAAATCATCTGATGAACAACTTAGACTCTTAACGTTGTTGTATTAATCACCTGATGAACAATTAGACTCTTAAAGTTGTTTTATAAATCACCTGATGAACGACTTAGACTCTAAACGTTGTTGTATTAATCACTTGATGAACAACTTAGACTCTTAACGTTGTTGTTTAATCACCTGATGAACAACTTAGACTCCAAACGTTGTTGTGTAAATCACCTGATGAACAACTTAGATTCTAAACGTTGTTGTATTAATCACCTGTGAACAATTAGACTTTTAACGTTGTTTTGTAAATCACCTGATGAACGACTTAGACTCTAAACGTTGTTGTATAAATCACCTGATGAACAACTTAGACTCTAAACGTTGTTGTATAAATCACCTGATGAACAACTTAGACTTTTAACGTTCTTTTTTTAATCACCTGATGAACAACTTAGATTCTAAACGTTGTTGTTTTTATCACCTGATGAGCAACTTAGACTCTAAACGTTGTTGTATAAATCACCTAATGAACAACTTAGACTCTAAACGTTGTTGTATAAATCACCTGATGAACAACTTAAACTCTAAACGTTGTTGTATAAATCACCTGATGAACAACTTAGACTCTAAACGTTGTTGTATAAATCACCTGATGAACAATTTAGACTCTAAACTTTGTTGTATAAATCACCTGATGAACAACTTAGACTCTTAACGTTGTTGTATAAATTATCTGATGAACAACTTAGTTTCTTAACGTTGTTGTATTAATCACCTGATGAACAACTTAGACTCTGAACGTTGTTGTGTAAATCACCTGATGAACAACTTAGACTCTAAACGTTGTTGTATAAATCACCTGATGAACAACTTAGACTCTAAACGTTGTTGTATAAATCACCTGATGAACAACTTAGACTCTAAACGTTGTTGTATTAATCACCTGATGAACAACTTAGACTCCAAACGTTGTTGTGTAAATCACCTGATGAGCAACGTAGACTCTAAACGTTGTTGTATAAATCACCTGATGAACAACTTAGACTCTAAACGTTGTTGTATAAATCACCTGATGAACAACTTAGACTCTAAACGTTGTTGTATAAATCACCTGACGAACAATTTAGACTCTAAACTTTGTTGTATAAATCACCTGATGAACAACTTAGACTCTTAACGTTGTTGTATAAATCATCTGATGAACATCTTAGATTCTAAACGTTGTTGTATAAATCACCTGATGATCAACTTAGACTCTAAACGTTGTTGTATAAATCACCTGATGAAGAACTTAGACTCTAAACGTTGTTGTATAAATCACCTGATGAACAACTTAGACTCTTAACGTTGTTGTATAAATTATCTGATGAACAACTTAAACTCTTAACGTTGTTGTATTAATCACCTGATGAACAATTAGACTCTTAAAGTTGTTTTATAAATCACCTGATGAACTACTTAGACTCTAAACGTTGTTGTATTAATCACTTGATGAACAACTTAGACTCTTAACGTTGTTGTTTAATCACCTGATGAATAACTTAGACTCCAAACGTTGTTGTGTAAATCACCTGATGAACAACTTAGATTCTAAACGTTGTTGTATTAATCACCTGATGAACAATTAGACTCTTAACGTTGTTTTGTAAATCACCTGATGAACGACTTAGACTCTAAACGTTGTTGTATAAATCACCTGATGAACAACTTAGACTCTGAACGTTGTTGTGTAAATCACCTGATGAACAACTTAGACTCTAAACGTTGTTGTATAAATCACCTGATGAACAACTTAGACTCTAAACGTTGTTGTATAAATCACCTGATGAGGAACTTAGACTCTAAACGTTGTTGTATTAATCACCTGATGAACAACTTAGACTCTAAACGTTGTTGTATAAATCACCTGACGAACAACTTAGACTTTTAACGTTGCTGTATTAATCACCTGATGAACAACTTAGACTCCAAACGTTGTTGTGTAAATCACCTGATGAGCAACTTAGACTCTAAACGTTGTTGTATAAATCACCTGATGAACAACTTAGACTCTTAACGTTGTTGTGTAAATCACCTGATGAACAACTTAGACTCTAAACGTTGTTGTATAAATCACTTGATGTACAAGTTAGACTCTAAACGTTGTTGTATAAATCACCTGATGAACAACTTAGACTCTAAACGTTGTTGTATAAATCACCTGATGAACAATTTAGACTCTAAACGTTGTTGTATTTATTACCTGATGAACAACTGAGACTCTAAACGTTTTTGTATAAATCACCTGATGAACAACTTAGACTTTAAACTTTGTTGTAGAAATCACCTGATGAACAACTTACACTCTAAACGTTGTTGTATAAATCACCTGATGAACAACTTAGACTCTTAACGTTGTTGTTTTAATCACCTGATGAGCAACTTAGACTCTAAACGTTGTTGTATAAATCACCTGATGAACAACTTAGACTCTAAACGTTCTTGTACAAATCACCTGATGAACAACTTAGACTCTAAACGTTATTGTATTAATCACTTGATGAACAACTTAGACTCTTAACGTTGTTGTATTAATCACCTTATGAACAACTTAGACTCCAAACGTTGTTGTGTAAATCACCTGATGAGCAACGTAGACTCTAAACGTTGTTGTATAAATCACCTGATGAACAACTTAGACTCTTAACGTTGTTGTATAAAACACCTGTTGAACAACTTAGACTCCAAACGTTGTTGTATAAATCACCTGATGAACAACTTAGACTCTTAACGTTGTTGTATTAATCACCTCATGATTAACTTAGACTCTTAACGTTGTTGTATAAATCACCTGATGAACAACTTAGACTCTAAACGTTGTTGTATAAATCACCTGATGAACAATTTAGACTCTAAACGTTGTTGTATAAATCACCTGATGTACAAGTTAGACTCTAAACGTTGTTGTATAAATCACCTGATGAACAACTTAGACTCTAAACGTTGTTGTATAAATCACCTGACGAACAATTTAGACTCTAAACTTTGTTGTATAAATCACCTGATGAACAACTTAGACTCTTAACGTTGTTGTATAAATCACCTGATGAACATCTTAGATTCTAAACGTTGTTGTATAAATCACCTGATGATCAACTTAGACTCTAAACGTTGTTGTATAAATCACCTGATGAAGAACTTAGACTCTAAACGTTGTTGTATTAGTCACCTGATGAACAACTTAGACTCCAAACGTTGTTGTATTAATCACCTGATGAACAACTTAGACTCTAAACGTTGTTGTATTAGTCACCTGATGAACAACTTAGACTCCAAACGTTGTTGTGTAAATCACCTGATGAGCAACGTAGACTCTAAACGTTGTTGTATAAATCACCTGATGAACAACTTAGACTCTAAACGTTGTTGTATAAATCACCTGATGAACAACTTAGACTCTAAACGTTGTTGTATAAATCACCTGACGAACAATTTAGACTCTAAACTTTGTTGTATAAATCACCTGATGAACAACTTAGACTCTTAACGTTGTTGTATAAATCATCTGATGAACATCTTAGATTCTAAACGTTGTTGTATAAATCACCTGATGATCAACTTAGACTCTAAACGTTGTTGTATAAATCACCTGATGAAGAACTTAGACTCTAAACGTTGTTGTATAAATCACCTGATGAACAACTTAGACTCTTAACGTTGTTGTATAAATTATCTGATGAACAACTTAAACTCTTAACGTTGTTGTATTAATCACCTGATGAACAATTAGACTCTTAAAGTTGTTTTATAAATCACCTGATGAACTACTTAGACTCTAAACGTTGTTGTATTAATCACTTGATGAACAACTTAGACTCTTAACGTTGTTGTTTAATCACCTGATGAATAACTTAAACTCCAAACGTTGTTGTGTAAATCACCTGATGAACAACTTAGATTCTAAACGTTGTTGTATTAATCACCTGATGAACAATTAGACTCTTAACGTTGTTTTGTAAATCCTGATGAACGACTTAGACTCTAAACGTTGTTGTATAAATCACCTGATGAACAACTTAGACTCTGAACGTTGTTGTGTAAATCACCTGATGAACAACTTAGACTCTAAACGTTGTTGTATAAATCACCTGATGAACAACTTAGACTCTAAACGTTGTTGTATAAATCACCTGATGAGGAACTTAGACTCTAAACGTTGTTGTATTAATCACCTGATGAACAACTTAGACTCTAAACGTTGTTGTATAAATCACCTGACGAACAACTTAGACTCTTAACGTTGCTGTATTAATCACCTGATGAACAACTTAGACTCCAAACGTTGTTGTGTAAATCACCTGATGAGCAACTTAGACTCTAAACGTTGTTGTATAAATCACCTGATGAACAACTTAGACTCTTAACGTTGTTGTATAAATCACCTGATGAACAACTTACACTCTAAACGTTGTTGTATAAATCACTTGATGTACAAGTTAGACTCTAAACGTTGTTGTATAAATCACCTGATGAACAACTTAGACTCTAAACGTTGTTGTATAAATCACCTGATGAACAATTTAGACTCTAAACGTTGTTGTATTTATTACCTGATGAACAACTGAGACTCTAAACGTTTTTGTATAAATCACCTGATGAACAACTTAGACTTTAAACTTTGTTGTAGAAATCACCTGATGAACAACTTACACTCTAAACGTTGTTGTATAAATCACCTGATGAACAACTTAGACTCTTAACGTTGTTGTTTTAATCACCTGATGAGCAACTTAGACTCTAAACGTTGTTGTATAAATCACCTGATGAACAACTTAGACTCTAAACGTTCTTGTACAAATCACCTGATGAACAACTTAGACTCTAAACGTTATTGTATTAATCACTTGATGAACAACGTAGACTCTTAACGTTGTTGTATTAATCACCTTATGAACAACTTAGACTCCAAACGTTGTTGTGTAAATCACCTGATGAGCAACGTAGACTCTAAACGTTGTTGTATAAATCACCTGATGAACAACTTAGACTCTTAACGTTGTTGTATAAAACACCTGTTGAACAACTTAGACTCCAAACGTTGTTGTATAAATCACCTGATGAACAACTTAGACTCTTAACGTTGTTGTATTAATCACCTCATGATTAACTTAGACTCTTAACGTTGTTGTATAAATCACCTGATGAACAACTTAGACTCTAAACGTTGTTGTATAAATCACCTGATGAACAATTTAGACTCTAAACGTTGTTGTATAAATCACCTGATGTACAAGTTAGACTCTAAACGTTGTTGTATAAATCACCTGATGAACAACTTAGACTCTAAACGTTGTTGTATAAATCACCTGACGAACAATTTAGACTCTAAACTTTGTTGTATAAATCACCTGATGAACAACTTAGACTCTTAACGTTGTTGTATAAATCACCTGATGAACATCTTAGATTCTAAACGTTGTTGTATAAATCACCTGATGATCAACTTAGACTCTAAACGTTGTTGTATAAATCACCTGATGAAGAACTTAGACTCTAAACGTTGTTGTGTAAATCACCTGATGAACCACTTAGACTTTTAACGTTGTTTTTTATTCACCTGATGAACAACTTAGACTCTAAACGTTGTTGTGCAAATCACCTGATGAACAACTTAGACTCTAAACGTTCTTGTATTTATTACCTAATGAACAACTGAGACTCTAAACGTTGTTGTATAAATCACCTGATGAACAACTTAGACTCTAACCTTTGTTGTAGAAATCACCTGATGAACAACTTAGACTCTAAACGTTGTTGTATAAATCACCTGATGAACAACTTAGACTCTTAACGTTGTTGTATAAATCATCTGATGAACAACTTAGACTCTTAACGTTGTTGTATAAATCACATGATGAACAACTTAGACTCCAAACGTTGTTATATAAATCACCTGATGAACAACTTAGATTCTAAACGTTGTTGTATAAATCACCTGATGATCAACTTAGACTCTAAACGTTGTTGTATAAATCACCTGATGAACAACTTTGACTTTTAACGTTGTTGTATAAATCACCTGATGTACAACTTAGACTCTAAACGTTGTTGTGCAAATCACCTAATGAACAACATAGACTCTAAACGTTCTTGTATTTATTACCTAATGAACAACTGAGACTCTAAACGTTGTTGT
This sequence comes from Carcinoscorpius rotundicauda, assembly GCA_011833715.1. Taxonomy (NCBI): domain Eukaryota; kingdom Metazoa; phylum Arthropoda; class Merostomata; order Xiphosura; family Limulidae; genus Carcinoscorpius; species Carcinoscorpius rotundicauda. The sequence goes on from CM022402.1 coordinate 7,681,911, forward strand.
ATAAATCACCTGATGTACAAGTTAGACTCTAAACGTTGTTGTATAAATCACCTGATGAACAACTTAGACTCTAAACGTTGTTGTATAAATCACCTGATGAACAACTTAGACTCTAAACGTTGTTGTATAAATCACCTGATGAACAACTTAGACTCTAAACGTTGTTGTATAAATCACCTGATGAACAACTTAGATTCTAAACGTTGTTGTATAAATCACCTGATGATCAACTTAGACTCTAAACGTTGTTGTATAAATCACCTGATGAACAACTTAGACTCTAAACGTTGTTGTGCAAATCACCTGATGAACAACTTAGACTCTAAACGTTATTGTATTAATCACTTGATGAACAACTTAGACTCTTAACGTTGTTGTATTAATCACCTGATGAACAACTTAGACTCCAAACGTTGTTGTGTAAATCACCTGATGAGCAACTTAGACTCTAAACGTTGTTGTATAAATCACCTGATGAACAACTTAGACTCTAAACGTTGTTGTATAAATCACCTGATGAACAACTTAGACTTTTAACGTTGTTGTATTAATCACCTGATGAACAATTAGACTCTTAAAGTTGTTTTATAAATCACCTGATGAACGACTTAGACTCTAAACGTTTTTGTATAAATCACTTGATGAACAACTTAGATTCTAAACGTTGTTGTATTAATCACCTGTGAACAATTAGACTCTTAACGTTGTTTTGTAAATCACCTGATGAACGACTTAGACTCTAAACGTTGTTGTATAAATCACCTGATGAACAACTTAGACTCTAAACGTTGTTGTGTAAATCACCTGATGAACAACTTAGACTGTGAACGTTGTTGTATAAATCACCTGATGTACAAGTTAGACTCTAAACGTTGTTGTATAAATCACCTGATGAACAACTTAGACTCTAAACGTTGTTGTATTAATCACCTGATGAACAACTTAGTCTCTAAACGTTGTTGTATAAATCACCTGATGAACAACTTAGACTCTAAACGTTGTTGTATAAATCACCTGATGTACAAGTTAGACTCTAAACGTTGTTGTATAAATCACCTGATGAACAACTTAGACTCTAAACGTTGTTGTATAAATCACCTGATGTACAAGTTAGACTCTAAACGTTGTTGTATTAATCACCTGATGAACAGTTTAGACTCTTAACGTTGTTGTATTAATCACCTGATGAACAACTTAGACTCCAAACGTTGTTGTGTAAATCACCTGATGAACAACTTAGATTCTAAACGTTGTTGTATTAATCTCCTGAAGAACAATTAGATTCTTAACGTTGTTTTATAAATCAACTGATGAACGACTTAGAATATAAACGTTGTTGTATAAATCACCTGATGAACAACTTAGACTCCAAACGTTGTTGTGTAAATCACCTGATGAACAACTTAGACTCTAAACGTTGTTGTATAAATCACCTGATGAACAACTTAGACTCTAAACGTTGTTGTATAAATCACCTGATGAACAACTTAGACTCTAAACGTTGTTGTATTAATCACCTGATGAACAACTTAGACTCTAAACGTTGTTGTATAAATCACCTGATGAACAACTTAGACTCTAAACGTTGTTGTATAAATCACCTGATGTACAAGTTAGACTCTTAACGTTGTTGTATAAATCACCTCATGAACAACTTAGACGCTAAACGTTGTTGTATAAATCAGCTGATGAACAACTTAGATTCTAAACGTTGTTGTATAAATCACCTGATGATCAACTTAGACTCTTAACGTTGTTGTATAAATCACCTGATGAACAACTTAGACTCTAAACGTTGTTGTGCAAATCACCTGATGAACAACTTAGACTCTAAACGTTGTTGTGTAAATCACCTGATGAACAACTTAGACTCTAAACGTTGTTGTATAAATCACCTGATGTACAAGTTAGACTCTAAACGTTGTTGTATAAATCACCTGATGAACAACTTAGACTCTAAACGTTGTTGTATAAATCACCTGATGTACAAGTTAGACTCTAAACGTTGTTGTATTAATCACCTGATGAACAACTTAGACTCTTAACGTTGTTGTATTAATCACCTGATGAACAACTTAGACTCCAAACGTTGTTGTGTAAATCACCTGATGAACAACTTAGACTCTAAACGTTGTTGTATTAATCTCCTGAAGAACAATTAGATTCTTAACGTTGTTTTATAAATCAACTGATGAACAACTTAGACTCTAAACGTTGTTGTATAAATCACCTGATGAACAACTTAGACTCCAAACGTTGTTGTGTAAATCACCTGATGAACAACTTAGACTCTAAACGTTGTTGTATAAATCACCTGATGAACAACTTAGACTCTAAACGTTGTTGTATAAATCACCTGATGAACAACTTAGACTCTAAACGTTGTTGTATTAATCACCTGATGAACAACTTAGACTCTAAACGTTGTTGTATAAATCACCTGATGAACAACTTAGACTCTAAACGTTGTTGTATAAATCACCTGATGTACAAGTTAGACTCTTAACGTTGTTGTATAAATCACCTCATGAACAACTTAGACTCTAAACGTTGTTATGTAAATAACTCTCTAGATCAACATCTTTATTATTTTGATTACTTATAATTATTTTAAATGTAACTTCTACTCTTAAGTCATTCATTTCAAACAGTGTTTAACTAATTGTATAATATTAATAGTTCCAAATAATGTTTTCAAACCGATCTATTTGTCGCAATGTTGGCCTTACGGTTTTACTCTCCTAAATGTAGGACTGTTGCTAACGAAAATTACTACAAACACCGAGATGTGTCACAGTGTGCTGTGTATCGAAACTTGTATTTTGTTTTTGTGATGCCGATGTAAGTATTATTGATTTCGTTTCGAACAACACGTCTCTTAAAGTTCGAACATTATTTATTAACATTCACATGTTCCATTTATTTACAACATGAAATCAGAATTCAAAACAATGAGATTATTTCGCCCTTAAATGCAACAACAACAAGGATTTGATATTTTTTTACGCTTATCACAAATCAGAAACTGATCTCGTTACGTTTTAACACATTTTGTTTTCCTTAATCTCTAGCGGCGATATTTGTTATGCATCAACACCTCGAGATTTAGCCTCGAGTCTTATGAAGTAACACTTTGTTGAAAAATCGATGTTTGAAACATCAACACTTTGTTTGTTCACTCCTCTGATGGTGTCGACTGAGAACCAGTTTTTGGAGACGATAAAACGGTGCCTCGAAAGCCAGACAACAGGCAAATGAAAGGGCATAAACTATCACCAGGTGGCCAAAGTAAACGTAGACCTTCGGAAAGATAGAATGAAAAATAAATAAACATGTAATAAAATTACAGCTCTATTTAAATGTTAATTAATCATCTGTGTCCAATTATAAATCGTCTTCCCAACGATATAGATCGTATATGAAAAATGTATCTGATATTCACAAAACATCCTGAAAACATTGGACATTTATAAGTTTTAGAACACGTGGTGACCATAACTTAATAGCACTGTATAAGTCAGTATTAGCATCTTTATTTATTAAACAACTCTTTATAAAATTTCATAAACAAAGTTTTGATTTTCAGAAAGGTAATATTTAAAAATTAACTTAATTGAATATTAACCCGTTGACTGCCAAGTATTTCAGCTGCCACAATACAACTCTAATGCTTTTCATTTTGTAACTTTTTCGTGACGCCATTTTGGATCGAAAGTGAAACAATTTGTAAGTAGGTCAAATGCATGTATAATACTGACATCTAGCGTTGAAATTAGATATTATTGAAAACGAATTAACTCTCCCGTGGCACTATGTTGCCGATCGGCTTAGACGAATTATCTCGTCTACGGCACTGAACAGGTTAATCAATTAATCAGACTTATGCTTTTCCAGTTCAGGTGTGTTAGTCTGATATAAGACCTTCTTTGTACACTTGTCTCAAGAACAGTGAACTTCTTAGAATCGTTTCTGGTGCATTATGGGAACTAACTTCTACCGTTGTTTGTTGTTACAACATCTTAACACTTACTCTCGAAACAAACTGTTTTAAACAACGAAACTTGGCGTATTTGTTTCGGGACCATCACACATGCTCCTTCCTTCTTTTTACAAGTTATCTTGTCCCTAATACGACATCTGTGACAATTAAATGTAGATTTAAATTTGTCCAACATCATAAGACTTTGAATTATTTCATTCCTTGAGAATCTTACCTTTATTAATATAGGCTGGAACCTACTCCATGCCATATTAATGTTCACTCAAACCTTGTACCGTTATAAACAATAAACAAGATGTGATTATGACAAGGCCAACACTTTGTGCATGTCGCTCGACCTATACTCTATATTGAACTGGTCTATTGGCTTCACCACATCATTCGTTCTCCAGAACTTCTGTAGAAACTATTTCACATACGTTTCTTTTTTATACTAAAATACGCCAATATTTCACACAGATTCACTTTGCTTCCTGTTTAACGTTTTTGTTAAGAGGAAATCAAGTGACTTTTAAATCTTGTTTCAAGTTTATTTTCTTGACCACGCATTCCTGGCTCAGTTGTCGAGTCATCAATCTGGATCCATCCTCTGTAGGTTACTGTCTCAGTTGCACGAGTCATCAGTCTGAATCCATCCTCTGTAGGTTACAGACTCGGTTGTACGAGTCATCAGTCTGGATCCATCCTCTGTAGGTTACTGGCTCAATTGTACGAATCATCAATCTGGATCCATCCTCTGTAGGTTACTGGCTCAGTTGCACGAGTCATCAATCTGGATCCATCCTCTGTAGGTTACTGGCTCAGTTGTACGAATCATCAATCTGAATCCATCCTCTGTAAGTTACTGGTTCATTTCGTAAAATGTGCCTCTTGATGTACAAGTTCGCTGGGATCTAAGAACACCAAAGAGAAGGAAGGAGAAAGAAAGATAACAGAATATAAGAAAGTTCTGCCTCGAACGAAAGCATTCAGAAAATTAACCATAGTTAATTAGATGATGGAATGGCCTGCAAAGTCAGCAAAAAAAGAATCGTTAAATCATTTGCAATACCGATGTCTACAGTTATTATGGTGGCAATCCAGTTTGTTTCACGTTGAAAAGTAAGAGGTTTTGAACGGTCTGGTCATTCAAAACCAACATAACGAGATGTGAAAAAAAAACAAATATCAAAATGGCTGCTACTTCTCAACGTCAAAGATGGCAATCCTTGCATATGTCATTACATTCTTCTGCCTTTTAGGACATTGTAAGTTCTTTTTTTGTGTGTTTACATTTACACGGTTCTTGAAAATAAACACAGTTGGGTTTAATGAATATCATTCGAAGAAGCTTTCCAAAACTCTCTGAAAACCACAATAAAATCCGAATTTTTTCCCATTATGGCACGAGATGCCCTTTAGGCAACTGAACGATAGCATCTGGTGGCATCCAAAGTCTATGCTGGTCGATACATCACAACTCACGACTATGGTCTTCTACCTTCTACGTTCTGAATGGTTAGTTTGCCAGACAGAGCAGACTTCTGATGCAATAATTTGTTTATTCGTTTGTAAGTAAGAACAAAGCTATGCAATGGATTATCTGTGCTATGCTTACCGCAGGTGTCGAAAACCAGTTTCTAGTGTTGTAAGTCCGCAGACATACCACAGAGCCACTGGGGGACATGCATTGATGCAACAAGAGATTGTTGCGCATTCAATTTGAGTCACAAAAAAGCAACTTGAAAGTAAAGACATGATTACATTTGTCATCGGTTGTCAAACATTACACGTTTGTGTGACCTATCTCTGATCGTCATCAAGAGATACCAGCTTCTACGACGTCAATGTGTGGGCTACATTCACAAAGGTCTAGACTTCAGATGTCATCCTAACCGCATTTCTGTCTCGTATAAAACAGATCCATTAGATATTAGTAACTTTGTGTCTTTTTTTTTGCATGTTTCATAGATTTACTTGCTGATAACCTGTGTACGTAATCCATACAGGTCTACAGCCACGAGTACGTTTTACAGAAGGAAAACAGTTCGGGGGTAAATGTTAGAGTCTAGCAGAAGACGTGATAAAACATTAAATAATCTTGTCTCTAAGGTTTCACATAAGAAACACTCGAAACGTTAATATGTCATTATATGACTATCTTGCTGTCATCGAAAGACACTTACAGCGTTATAATGGCTTATATAAATCCTGTCATGAAGTGAAGCAACGTACAACCACTGTAACAATGGGTGAAGAAGGTAGACCTCCAATGTTACCCGGCTTAAGGGGACCAAGCAATTCCAAGACAGAATGTTGTTCACGATACCTGATAAAAATAAAACATTTTAACATTTATTTATAAAGAAACTAACATGTTTTGTCCTAATTATCAGATACTAATGATTCTCTGTGTTCGTTTCCCAATATGAAAATTATAATACATCTTTATCTTTGTAAAATACAAAATGGTTCCTTTTAATTGTTTATATAATTCGTCTTTGGTTTATTATTTAAACATCGTAGTATCCTCTCCTAGCCCCCCCGCTAGTACAGCTATAAGTCGACGGACTTAAAACGCTAAAATCAGGGGTTTAAATCCCCTCGGCGGGCACAGCAGATAGCGCCCAGTGTGGCTTTGCTACAAGAAAAACACACACATCCTGCTTTATATATTTATCTTCACGCTAAGACTTCTTACAAACGTTACACTTACTTTATAACAATTCACTTATTAACACTTGTAACATGGATTGCTAAACATACAGTACACCAATAGAGATTCTTCATTAGTTATTTTAGACTTGGACTGCATTACGTATCCGTTCCACTTACGTAATACTGTTAAACAACTTGTTACACAGTAATACAAATTCATACATCTCTAACCTCCTTGTCCAGTGATGCAGACCATCGTTACCCAGGCAACCCCTAACGTCCAGGCTGTACGATGTGTTGCTGCATAGAATATTGTTAAAGGAAGGGTAGGTACAGTCCCTTTGTTCCAGGGGTAAACTCCGTATACAACAGCCAGATTACAGGCAGCTGCCAACAACCATCCCAACACCAAAACGTACTGTAAAAATATTTACATGTAAAGAAAAAAAATGCCAAGTGAAGACCAGCATGGTTTTTACACAACTCTCTGTTGAAAGTTGAAATATCATGATAACCAGCACACATATAGCACCGTACAGATCTGTGCTTAACTATTATTACTAGTTTAGTTAAAGACATCTTTAATTGAATGATTAAACAAAAGAAGTGTGCTTTGTTCTAGTGTTTACACTAGGTTTCGGTAGGTACAGCACACATGTAGCACCGTACAGATCTGTGCTTAACTATTATTACTAGTTTAGTTAAAGACATCTTTAATTGAATGATTAAACAAAAGAAGTGTGCTTTGTTCTAGTGTTTACACTAGGTTTCGGTAGGTGCAGCACACATATAGCACCGTACAGATCTGTGCTTAACTATTATTACTATTTTAGTTAAAGACATCTTTAATTGAATGATTAAACAAAAGAAGTGTGCTTTGTTCTAGTGTTTACTTTGGAAACCGACTGTTTTATTACAAGATGACCTATTAGGAACAGTGACGCAGCACAAACAGATGTACACTTGATTGTTTGTTTAGCTCGATAATACCTGAGGAAAGAGGTTTCACAGTGTTCATTTTGATTACATGTTCTTCTGTAACTCTCCAAGAACTAACTGTGGGACGTAAAAACTTGGAACCACTGGGTAGAGTTTTCTGTTGTTTTTTCTACAAAAACATAGTTGGTTTGTTTTAAATTTCGGGTGAAGCTACACGAGAGCTATCTACGCTAGCCGTCCCTAACTTAGCAGTGTAAGACTAGACGGAAGGCAGCTAGTCATCACCACTCACCGCCAACACTTGGGCTACTCTTTTACCAACGAATAGTCAGATTAACCGCCACATTATAACGCCCCTGCGGTTAAAAGGGCGAGCATATTTGGTGTGACGTGGATTCGAATCCTCGACCCTCGGATTACGAGTCGAGTGCCTTAATCACTTGGCCATGCCGGGCCCACAAAACGACAAACAATCCAGTGCATTTTAGTCTGAGAATCCCTACATGCTGTATCCACCATAGGGAACCAAGGCATTGAAAACTGTGCGTGGTTTTAGTAGTTAATGTGTGGATCCAGAAGGTTCAAGGGTCGAGCCTCAACGGTCTAGTTGTGGTTGCGTTAGAAAAGTAAGCATGAATGGCGCTATTCATTTACAGTAACCATGTAGACGACGGATGCTGCTGGACGATTTACCTCCCTTCCGTCAGCGATTCTAACTTAGGAGTCTCTCCGTGTGCGGTTTATTACATAAAATGTTCAGGTTTCAAAAACCAGAGGGCCGATCTCGCATTAAAATGCTATTCTTGATCAATTATGTAATATAAAATATAACACTTTTACGTTCACTAAAGCAATTTGCTCTTTCTACATTATGCACACAAGTACGATATCTTCTCAGAAAAAAACGTAAATAAATATCATATACGCATATTTTGATTATTTAAACTTGACGCAAAATTGACAAGAGTTGGTATATTGTTAAACTGGACTTTGTTTTTTTTTATGAAAACACATTTTATTTCTATTTATTGCACGTAACACGATGAAAGTACCCATTTCTCACAATACGAACCTTACCTTTGGCAACACCAGGTGGCGTCTCTTCCAGGAAACGTAACCAAGTAGCATACCAACAGCATAAGGGCCAAGGTGTGTGTATGGTTTGGAATACAGAGATTGAACAATTTCGTTTTGCTGGCTGGAGTAACACAAGACACGTTATTATGTCACGTTTTTCTCTCGTGACCAATTTGTGGTACTAAGAAAACAATAATGGTCTGTATTTAACTTTTTACGACACCTTATTATTTAACCTATTTGAATATTTTCAAACATGTTACCTCAAATCGGGATTTATTAACAGCTGCACTGGTGGAAAGTCTTTAAAGTACGTTATCAGAGCTATAGACAGTACTGATAACAAGATGAGGCCAAGGTTTACACAGACTGCAATGACCAGTTTGTCCCTACAAAAATACAGCGAACGTTTGTTTATAATGGATAATGGTTATGTTAAGCCTAAAAAAATAACAACTGCTCTTGTAATGAGAAAGTTTATATTTTAGCCGAAATTCAATATTTATTTAACGAAATTATGTAGAAAAACGAACGAGAAACACTGAGAACAATTTTGAATATATCATATTTTATTAGAAAACAAAACAAAAACCAAATCGTTTTGTTTATACAAACAGCGACAATAATACGGTAAGTTTATGATTCACATATTATTTATTCATTGGAATTATAAGTGACACATTTTAAAACAAACTCGTGAAATAAGCTAGGTGGCGCTTACGACAAAATTAAAAAATATATGAAGATTTATCATTTTAACGTCTTCTTTCGAACTAAATGTTGTAAAAAGTAAGAGATACGTTTATACGTAATGAAATACAGTGAAGATACTAATAGAATTTATACGTACCTGAGAAGAGGGATTATCACGAAGATACTAAGAAGAAACAGTTGCAAGTCACAACAGAGATACCAGGAATAACCCATGCACTAAAACAATCAAAATATCTGAATGTAACATTTTGCATCTAGAGCAGACAATATATCGAAACCACACAGTAGGCTATCTGCACTATGTCAGTTGAGGGAACGTAACTCTGAATTTAATGCTGTAAAGTTCACATATTTACCGCTGGGGACATCAGGATCTATAAAAACTACATTTTTACAAATGTACAGGTTGAAATTTCTACAATAACTTGTTTGTTTTTTAATTTCGCGCAAAGCTACACGAGGGCTATCTGCGCTAGCCTTCTCTAATTTAGCAGCGTAATAACTCTGTGATAAGTAGACTTACTATTATCCCATCTTAGGGCACCTTTTCTATTGGTGCCCCCCAGTGGCTCAGCGGTATGTCTGCGGACTTACACGCTAAAATCCGGGTTTCGATACCCGTGGTGGGCAGAGCACAGATAGCCCATTGTGTAGCTTTGTGCTTAATTCTAAACAAGAACAACAATAAACAACTTTTCTATTGGAACGAGAAAACAGCTCAGCCATACAAGTGTTTTAATTTTTTTTCTTTTGTTTCCCCACAAGCAAAATTCATTTGGTTTTAATAGAAAAGCGGAAGCATTCTTTTCCAGTTAGTTCAAAGACCCTGATGTTGACGAGGAGCCATAGGCTGGACAGAGCTACGTATATTACTTAAGAGTTCTTCTTTAGATACCAGGCGGTCAAGGCACTCGACTCGTAATCCGAAGATCGCGGGTTCGAATCACCCGTCACACAAACATGCTCGCCAATTCAACCATGAGGGCGTTATAATGTGACGATCAATCCCACTATTCGTTGGTATAAGACTAGTTCAAGAGTTGGTGGTTTGGCAGTGGGAAGTAATGACTAACTGCCTTCCCAAAACTCTTATACTGCTAAAGTATGGACGGCTAGCGCAGATAGCCCTCGTGTAGCATTGCGCGAAATTCAAAACAAACAAACCTTCTTTATATTTTACTCAAGTTTCTGAAGAGTTACCTTACTCAGTGCAAGAGAGAGCATTTGAGAAATTTTATTTGTCATTCATTGGGCAATTTAAATAAGTCTTCGTTTTATAAAGGGCCCAGCATGGCCAAGCGCGTTAAGGCGTACGACTTGCTATCAGAGAGTCGCGGGTTCATATCACCGTCGCGCCAAAAGTGCTCGCCCTTTCAACCGTGGGGGCGTTATAATGTGACGGTCAATCCCACTATTCGTTGGTAAAAGAGTAGCCCAAGAGTTGGCGGTGGGCGGTGATGACTAGCTGCCTGCCCTCTAGCCTTACACTGCTAAATTAGGGACGGCTAGCACAGATAGCCCTCGAGTAGCTTTGTGCGAAATTCAATAAACAACCAAAAGCAACAACATTTTATAAATAAACGTAAAAAAACATAAACACGGTTCACGAACGACTGCATATTTTTCAGACTAACTGACTCATAGATTAGACTCATATGGTTCTCACTCTGTAGACCCGTACTCAACTGATGGACACGTTTATTAATCATGAGTATTTAACTCAAAAATAAAATAATCCTACCTTTTGGTGCACTTCCCCTATAAAATTATTTAAAAGAAGAGCATTCGTCCACCACCAGTTTCTACATCCCTCCACCAGGGGATCCAGTGTCTCGTGCCAAATAGGCCCAGATCCTAGTAAAGGAAGAAGGAAAACCAAAGACGATATCATCAGGAGAGTTGGGGTCAAACTGGAAAAGAACAGGTAAAAAATATATAAATGAGTAAATAGCTAAAGTAGGGTTAACAACTACTCATCTGTGGAACAAATTGTTTAAAAATCGGCAGTTCGCGAGCCAGTTATCAGTGAGATCGGTTTTACATTCTTTTTTTTGGCTGTTATCAGGAATGCAAAAAGTACACAGATAAAATTTTTAATCGTTGGTTTATACAACTAAAATTATCCGTACTGCTAAAACATACGACAAAAATCTGGTGCGCAAACCTTTTCCTGTTTATCGCGAAATCAGCTTTGAAATCTAAATGTTTCGTTTGAATTCATCACAGTTATTTTCTTTCGAGTGGTTTCAGAAAGCTCTAAAGCTAAAATGAACTTTTGTAAAAACAGGAGAACAATTCCTGTTAAATCCTTGGTTTGTTTTGAATGCAAAGCAAAGCTACCACGAGGACTATCTGCACTAGCTGTCCCTAATTTAACAGTGTAAGACTAGAGGGAAGGCAGCTAGTCATCACCGCCCACCGCCAACTCTTGGGCTAGTCTTATACCAACAAATAGTGGAATTGACCGCCATATTGTAACGCCCCCACGGATGAAAGGGTGAGTATGTTTGGTGTGACGGGGACTCAAACCCGCGACCCTCGGATTACGAGTCGAGGGCTTTATCCATTTTGCCACATAGAGCACTACGTCTGTATGTTTTCATAATGTTTGTAGAAAATTTTTGCGTAAATTTGTAGCTGACAGACAAGAGAGAAGACACCTGGTGAGCAGTACAAACTCTTAAGCAACTTATGTTTGAGCAAAAATTGACTGTCACTTTTGTAGTTCGTCCATGGCTGAAAAATGTAGGGCGCGCTTTTAAGACAACGAGCCATGAACCACGAATCTTCGGATTTACACGGCGCATACATATGCCACAAATCCACATCCTTCTCACATGCTAGCGATTTGTTACGGCGTCAGTGATGACAATAACAGTTATACGTGTTTGTTTGATCGTCAGTAGTGCATAAAAATAAAATACATTTTAAAATATCGCACTTCTGGGTGAGAGAAAATGGAATAACCTCAGAAGTGTTACTTTGTTTTAACAGCTGATTAATCAAAAACAAATATTAATCATAAATAACCACAAGAGCCTTTAAAGTATGCAATAATTTATTACATTTAACGTAAAGTGTAGGTTTGTTTGTTTGTTTTGGAATTTCGCACAAAGCTACTCGAGGGATATCTGTGCTAGCCGTCCCTAATTTTGCAGTGTAAGACTAGAGGGAAGGACGCTAGTCATCACCACCCACCGCCAACTCTTGGGCTACTATTTTACCAACGAATAGTGGGATTGACCGTAACATTATGCACCCCCACGGCTGGGAGGGCGAGCATGTTTAGCGCGACGCGGGCACGAACCCGCGACCCTCGGATTACGAGTGCACGCCTTAACGCGCTCGGCCATGCCAGGCCTGTAAAGTGTAGGAAAATGACACGAACACTATTTATCAAGCTGTAAATAATTCGTTAAAACTGAATACTCATAATAAAATAAACACACAGAACATATATGTATGTATATAAATGACGAATAAATTACAGTTGAATACATTAATAAAATAAACTCATGTAAATGTTAGAGCAGAGCATCTTAAAATGAAACTGTCATATGCATTTAAGTAAGATAAAAAATGAAACAAGAATACTAGAGTAACGAGACAACATGATGAAGGAAAAATATGTTGATTATGGTCAGAATATAAAGTCATTTATATTTCAACTTTACTATATGCATTTATTCAGGTTGGGAACGAAATAATAATACATTGTGGCGCCATCTATTAAATGCTAAGACAAACACAAATTTATAAAAAATTCACATTTCGGGTATTCAAGAAAAATAACTGTGTTATGTTCAGTAACACATTTTTTAATTAAACGTACTCTCTCCATAACAATAACACAACTAGGACTGAACGTGAGGTTTCATTATATCTTTACTGATGTGATTTTTAAACGTGGCATTGAGAAACTGAAGTTACTAAAAATATATTACTTTTTAAATGAACGGTACCAATTTTAATGTGTAAAAAAACATTATAGTTTGTGTCAATAAAGTTTGTGAACACTCTGAGCTCTGCACATTGAATTATTTTGATGCAAAAAATTACGTATGACCAAAGAACGCAATCCGAACACTTTTCAGGTGTAATAATTGCCCGAAAAAGTCCGTTTTGAGAAAAGTTTACTTTTTCCAGTGAGGTATCAATAGTAATAGTAATAGTACACAATCCTGTCCATAGAGGGCGTTTCTGCTAGTTAATATCAGTGAGTGTAAGTGGTAAAAAATAAAGTTATTTGATGCGAACATCAGATTATTGGATAGTGGTAAGAGGAACTACTTTTCTCTGAGAGCTGATACATTGAAAGGAGTATGTTGGCAAAAATATAAATCGTAAAATGTTATTGTATACAACTTCAGAGATTTATAAATTCTCGTGCAAAGATTCACGTTAAATTACTTAATACATTAACTTACTTAGACATCGTGTTGTAAAGGGTTTCTACTATAGATGTCAATAAAAACAACCTTTTAAAACGGCTAAGTTCCTTGTGGTACTCGGACATTGCTGATAAAGTATTATACTCACCGAAAATAGCGGTGTAACACAAACACCAGAACATTGAATCGTCCATTGTATTTCTTCACACTCTCCATTGTTGTGTAAATAACGAGAAAACCGCTGAAAAGAAACAAGTTAAATCGGTGGATAAACTATTTTATACAGGTGACGAGTATCGGAAGTAAGTCAATAGATGGATACAGTGTTTTATACAGGTGACGAGTATCGGAAGTAAGTCAATAGATGGATACAGTGTTTTATACAGGTGACGAGTATCGGAAGTAAGTCAATAGATGGATACAGTGTTTTATACAGGTGACGAGTATCGGAAGTAAGTCAATGGATGGAAACAGTATTTTATACAGGTGACAAGTATCGGAAGTAAGTCAACAGATGGATACAGTGTTTTATACAGGTGACGAGTATCGGAAGTAAGTCAATAGATGGATACAGTATTTTATATAGGTGACGAGTATCGGAAGTAAGTCAAAAGATGGATACAGTGTTTTATACAGGTGACGAGTATCGGAAGTAAGTCAATAGATGGATACAGTATTTTATACAGGTGACGAGTATCGGAAGTAAGTCAAAAGATGGATACTGTATTTTATACAGGTGACGAGTATCGGAAGTAAGTCAATAGATGGATACAATATTTTATACAGGTGACGAGTATCGGAAGTAAGTCAATGGATGGAAACAGTATTTTGTATGGACAACATGTATCTTAAGTGAGCCATCTGAGTATGTGCTCAAAATAAGAATATCAGAAAATATACGTTGCTTTATTTAAATACTTTCCAATTTATCTTTTTACATACAACAACAAAGGAAAGTAAAAGGGTTTAGCAGTTTGTTATTTAAAACGAACGAACATTTTCTGAGTTGAATATTTGAAAAGTTAAGTTAAAAAGATTTCTATTTAGGTTGAAAATTGAAACCAAATACCATTTAAATCTACAAACGAGATCCTGAGAATCACAAAACATTAACCTGACTTATCACAACATATTATATTCTCTGCAGAACAATAGTTTATTTCACAGCTATATATTTAGGTATTTCAAGGAGCCTTCATTGAATATAAAAATAAAATAAAATTGCGTGCACAAATTTAAAACTTTTCCCCGCTGTTTGTGAGGAACGTTAATAAGATGAGGCAGACTGACATTTTCTAATTACTGTCATTCTATTCTAAATAGCTAAGCCTCGTTTAAATGATCCAATTGTACACAAATAAATAAACAGGGTTATTTATTTAAATGTCTTTTTGATTTGTTGTTTTGAATTAAGCACAAAGCTACACAATGGGTTATCTATGCTCTGCCCACCACGGGTACCGAAACCCGGATTTTAGCGTGCAAGTCCGCAGACATACCGCTGAGCCACTGGGGGATTTCGATACCCGTGGTGGGCAGAGCACAGATAGCCCATTGTGTAGCTTTGTGCTTAATTCAAAAACAACAACAACAACATTTAAAATGTCCGAGACAATGAATATGGATTTATATCAAACAAATATTTATAATGATACTTTTGATGCTAGCTTAACATTGCAATTACTCCACTAAGCCTTCGAATTCGTCGATAATTTAAATCTATTAGTATTTTAAATAACTAATATATCTTGAACTTGCGAACACTTTAAACCCACTTATATTTTAGATTCATTCATTTATTAAATGTTCAAACACCCCCTTTTCTGAGCATTTGTCAGGTTAGAGATAAACAATTGATGTAATGGTTCATTTCCTATGCACTGTGTAAGTTTACGCTTAACCTTTTAGGGTAAACTGTTAGGGTAAATTGTTAAGATGGTCAGGTTATTTCTTTACACAAAAATAACATTTTAAGGCTAACTTTCAAAGAGTATATTCGTATATATGAAGAGATAACATTGTGGCAGACGACACTGACGAGCCAATGAGGGGAAAGCTCGTGAGGTTACATTGATAATTTTATAAGATATCAGTACTATGTCCTTTCACACGGTGAATGTGTCCAGTGTTGAAACGATTTTTTTTTAATTGTGTTCGTCTTACCTCACGAAGAAAAACGTGTCTACAGAAACGAAACCGTTCGATATCGCTTGAAAGGCGAAGTCACTTGCAAAACTCGTGCTTTTCTTGAGATTACCTAAGAAAACAATTACAAAGATATCCGGTATATTAAATTGTAAACACCGTCCATCACATTGAATTATAAACACCAATCGACATATTTGTTTGTTAAAACTTTGAAGTGTTCTATCACAATGAATCGAGCCAATGAATATACACTTACGAAGGGCTTGGAAGTTCACAAACAGGTAGGTGTGTCCTAAAATAATCCAATTCATACTGAAGAATTTTAAGCCGTGCAGAGCACGTAAAGATTCCGCAGAAGACTTTGCATTAAAGAGATTTTTGGTGTTGGTGTAGATGGAGAAAGTAGACACCAGCTGTACAGCTAAACCTGTAATGATTGGATTTCTAGTGTCAATATAATCAATAACAGTTCGATGAAATCAATAGCTAAGGGAACTTACTTATATCACGCGAGATTGTTGAGAAAGAAATGGTAGTTGTATTTCTTTGATTGATTTACGGGGAGTAATAAAACCCCTTTCTCTTCTGAACACTTCTGTTGAACGAAGTAATTAATACATTTCCTGTCAGTTAATCAATACATTTCCTGTTAGTTAATCAATACATTTCCTGTTAGGTAATTAATACATTACCTGTTAGTTAATCAATACATTTCCTGTTAGTTCATCAATACATTTCCTGTTAGTTAATTAATACATTTCCTGTTAGTTAATCAATACATTTCCTGTCAGTTAATCAATACATTTCCTGTTAGTTAATCAATACATTTCTTTCTGTCAGTTAATCAATACATTTCCTGTTAGTTAATCAATACATTTCCTGTTAGTTAATCAATACATTTCCTGTTAGTTAATCAATACATTTCTTCCTGTCAGTTAATCAATACATTTCCTGTTAGTTAATCAATACATTTCTTCCTGTCAGTTAATCAATACATTTCCTGTTAGTCAATCAATACGTTTCCTGTCAGTTAATCAATACATTTCCTGTTAGTTAATCAATACATTTTCTGATAGTTAATCAATGCATTTCCTGTAAAATAGGAAAATGGTTAAATTTGTTTGTTTGTTTTTGAATTTCGTGCAAAGCTACTCGAAGGCTATCTGCCCCTAATTTAGTAGTGTAAGACTAGAGGGAAGGCAGTTAGTCATCACCACCCACCGCCAACTCTTAGGCTATTCTTTTACCAACAAATACTAGGATTGACCGTCATATTATAATGCCCCCACGGCTGTAAGAGAGAGCATGTTTAGTGCGATAGAGATTCGAACCCGCGACCCTCAGATTACGAGTCGAGTGCCTTAACCACCTGGCCACGCTGGGCCTAAGCGGTTGAGTAAATATAGAATAAAATATATCAAAAATAAAGAAATACTGATCTATTTGTGGGTCGAGAGTAACTTTGACAACCCAGTTACTTAAAATAGAGACTTACATCAATTTGTTTTCGGGTGAGAAGGTCATATGTTAGAGAGAAAGAGGGACTGAAACATGGATATTTGGAACTTTTACTTCAGGTTTTGTTTGCTAAAATTAACCCCTATGGTACAGAGATCAGTCTGTAGGCTTATAAGACTAAAAAACGAATTTTAATATCTGTGGGGGGCAGGGTACAGATGGCCCCTTGTGTATCTTTGCGCTAAACAAGAAACAGACAAAATTTAGCAAAAATTATTATTTCTAATTAATTGGAAGCTTTAATTGTAAAATACAAATTAGCCAAAATAAATTATATGTACTAGTTTATAACAGCATTTTAACTCTAGCCTTTTCGAGATGTGGCTGAACGCAAACTTACACTGAGAAGTAGTTTGAGAGGTGATGTCCGTGATTTTTTGCACTCGCCACAAAATGGTAACATAATCATACAGCACAGCATATTCTAAGAACTTGGCAATCCATCAAAAGTTATTTTAATAAAAGTAAAAAAATATATATAAAAAATCTTTGCGATTTTTAATAATTGCAAATGATAGAGAGTTTGACAATTACAAATCCGAAGCTATATGAATCAACGAGACTTGGTAGCAATGAGTATCTTTAAATATTATTTAAATACAAATATAGATGGCGCTGCAAATGAAAAATATATAAACTCGAGATCGTTGCACCACACATTTTGTAAAACACTTGAAACAGATCGTACCTTGTTTCTGAATGGACTGGTCTTTGCATGTTCTGAAGAATAATTCAGTGATGGTACCTGTTATTAATAAAGCAGCGAAGACACCGAGGACTGCTCTAGAAAAGGATAATTAAAATGAAAGGTAAATCATCATAAATATAATTCGTTTTCTGTTACATTTAGGCCCAATAATAACAGAAATATATCCTCACATTACACAGTAGAATTCCAAACATAAAATGCCTACACCAAGTTATTTGCTAATGATAAAATCTAACTGAATTACGTCCATGAAACGAAAATTATAATACCAATCGAAACGTCATGTTATGTGCACGTGGGGTTGAGCTACCAGACCAGGTTGGTTCTCATGATTCAAACAATCAAAACGTCATGTTATGTGCACGTGGGGTTGAACTACCAGACCAGGGTGGTCCTCATGATTCAAACAATCGAAACGTCATGTTATGGGCACGTTGGATTGAGCTACCAGACCAGGTTGGTTCTTATGATTCAAACAATCGAAACGTCATGTTATGGGCACGTTGGATTGAGCTACCAGACCAGGTTGGTCCTCATGATTCAAACAATCGAAACGTCATGTTATGGGCTCGTTGGATTGAGCTACCAGACCAGGTTGGTCCTCATGATTCAAACAATCGAAACGTCATGTTATGGGCACATTGGATTGAGCTACCAGACCAGGGTGGTCCTCATGATTCGAACATAATCACATACAATTTTAAATCACTGATAAGAAAACAAGCAATCGTGAAGTAACTTCTGTCACAACGAGAACATTGTCTAGCGATTAGAACAGAATAACAGAAATAATAAATTTGTATCTCGAATTACACCGTAAAATTACAAAAAAAACTCGTACACGCGAACACTAACCGTCCGTTGATCGTCGACTCGAACTGAAACAGTTTTATACGTATTATGATTAAAAAACAACAACAAAGATTTCCGTCTTATCGTAACCTTGTTTCCTTTGACACTTAATTTTAAGAAGAAATAAGATTTCAAATAATTATGTTTTCGTCGGGTGTGACGACTTTGATTTTCTAAATACATCGTGCAAAATCTTGACATAACGAAACATTATAAACTTGATATATATTATAGTTAAAAGAAATTGACAAGAAAAACGTGTACACCAGAAATTTCCATTACTAACGCTCTGTGTATTAGCCTAAATGTCTTCTTCTGGTTATACAACAGTATTTGTGAAATTCTTACATCACGACAAGTTGTCCAGTTGTTAACGACAGCTTTTCCTTCACTTCACATCTAGACACAGAAGCCTGGAGTCCAAGGTACTTTCCAACTGTAAACAAAAAAGACAGAATTTTATATGCAAAAACTGCTCGTTTTGGGTTCAGAAAATATTTTAAATTCTCAACAAGTGGGTTTCTCGACATCACTGATTGAAAAAAGACAGAATAAATACAAAGTTTGGAGAGGTAAGCAACTTGGTTAAATCAGTCTTGTAATTTTTTCCTTCTTTCAGGTCCAGGCATGGTCAGGTGGTTAGATTGCTCGACTCGTAATCTAAGGGTCGCGGTTTAGAATCCTCGTCACACCAAATAAGTTTGCCCTCTCAGCCGTGGGTGCGTTATAAAGTTACGGTCAATCCCACTGTTCGTTGGTAAAAGAGTAGCTCAAGAGTTGGCGGTAGGTAGTGATGACAAGCTGCCTTCCCTTTAGTCTTACACTGCTATATTAGAGACGGTTTTTCATATAACCCTCGCGTAGTTCTGCGCAAAATTCAAAAACGAGCAATCCCGCTATTTTTTAAAATAATCCGTCGGTAAAAGAGTAGCCCAAGAGTTGGCGGTGGGTGGTGATGACTGGCTGCCCTCCCTCTTATCTTACACTGCTTTATTGAGAACGGATAGCGCAGATAGTCCTCGTGTAGCTTTGCGCGAAATTCAAAACAAACATTAACTTTTTTTCTCGCTCTCTTTCTTACCTGCAGTTGCAATGTTTTCAATGTCCTGTCTTTGACAAGTTGATGGAACACAAACCCCAAGTCGAAACGACAGGAAGTAGAAAAACTGAGCATTTCCGGCCCCAACTGTACTAAGAAACTAAAATTCAAGTCCGTTAGTTTATCAAAGTAACATTTCTCTCTTAAGACTAATGACTAAAGACTAGTGACTATAACCTTTATTTATTGAGTAATTACTTATTATCAACAAATCAACTGTTCTCCAATTTCAGCCATTCTTTATCATTCAGCCATTTTGTCTCAATGTTGCCCAGCATGACCAGATGGTTAATCTGAAGACAATGGGTTCGAACCCCCGTCGCGCCAAACATGCTCGCCCTTGCAGCCGTGAGGTCATTATAATATGTTGGTCAATCCCACTATTCGTCGGCAAAAGGGTAGCCCAAAGTTGGCGGTGGGTTGTGATAACCATCTGCCTTTCTTTTAGTCTTGCACGACTACATTAGGGACGGCTAACGCAGTTAGTCTTCGTGTAGCTTTGCGCGAAATTCTAAACAAACCAAATACACCGAGCGTAAAGCTACACGAATGGCCTGGCATGGCCAAGTGCGTAAGGCGTGCGACTCGTAATCTGAGGGTCGCGCTAAATATGCTCGCCCTCCCAGCCGTGGGGGTGTATTATGTGACGGTCAATCCCACTATTCGTTGGTAAAAGAGTAGCCCAAGAGTTGGCGGTGGGTGGTGATGACTAGCTGCCTTCCCTCTAGTCTTACACTGCTAAATTAGGGACGGCTAGCACAGATAGTCCTCGAGTAGCTTTGGGCGAAATTCCAAAACAAACAAACAAAACAAAGCTACGCGGTGAGCTAAGTGTCTGTGCTGTGCTCACCGCGGGGTATCTAAGCCCGATTTGTAGCGTACACCAGCTGTACAGCTAAACCTGTAATGATTGGATTTCTAGTGTCAATATAATCAATAACAGTTCGATGAAATCAAAGCTAAGGGAACTTACTTATATCACGCGAGATTGTTGAGAAAGAAATGGTAGTTGTATTTCTTTGATTGATTACGGGGAGTAATAAAACCCCTTTCTCTTCTGAACACTTCTGTTGAACGAAGTAATTAATACATTTCCTGTTCAGTTAATAATACATTACGTTAATAATACATTTCCTGTCTAGTTAATTAATACATTTCCTGTTAGTTAATCAATACATTTCCTGTTAGTTAATTAATACATTTCCTGTTAGTTAATCAATACATTTTTCCTGTCAGTTAATTAATACATTTCCTGTTAGTTAATCAATACATTTCCTGTTAGTTAATTAATACATTTCCTGTTAGTTAATCAATACATTTCTTCCTGTCAGTTAATCAATACATTTCCTGTTAGTTAATCAATACATTTCTTCCTATTAGTATAATCAATACATTTCCTGTCAGTTAATCAATACATTTCCTGTTAGTTAATCAATACATTTTCTGATAGTTAATCAATGCATTTCCTGTAAAATAGGAAAATGGTTAAATTTGTTTGTTTGTTTTTTAATTTCGGCAAAGCTACTCGAAGGCTATCTGCCCCTAATTTAGTAGTGTAAGACTAGAGGGAAGGCAGTTAGTCATCACCACCCACCGCCAACTCTTAGGCTATTCTTTTACCAACAAATACTAGGATTGACCGTCATATTATAATGCCCCCACGGCTGAAGAGAGAGCATGTTTAGTGCGATAGAGATTCGAACCCGCGACCTCAGATTACGAGTCGAGTGCCTTAACCACCTGGCCAGCTGGGCCTAAGCGGTTGAGTAAATATAGAATAAAATATATCAAAAATAAGAAATACTGATCTATTTGTGGGTCGAGAGTACTTTGACAACCCAGTTACTTAAAATAGAGACTTACATCAATTTGTTTTCGGGTGAGAAGGTCATATGTTAGAGAGAAAGAGGGACTGAAACATGGATATTTGGAACTTTTACTTCAGGTTTTGTTTGCTAAAATTAACCCCTATGGTACAAAGATCAGTCTGTAGGCTTATAAGACTAAAAACGAATTTAATATCTGTGGGGGGCAGGGTACAGATGGCCCCTTGTGTATCTTTGCGCTAAACAAGAAACAGACAAAATTTAGCAAAAATTATTATTTCTAATTAATTGGAAGCTTTAATTGTAAAATACAAATTAGCCAAAATAAATTATATGTACTAGTTTATAACAGCATTTTAACTCTAGCCTTTCGAGATGTGGCTGAACGCAAACTTACACTGAAAGTAGTTTGAGAGGTGATGTCCGTGATTTTTTGCACTCGCCACAAAATGGTAACATAATCATACAGCACAGCATTTCTAAGAACTTGGCAATCCATCAAAAGTTATTTTAATAAAAGTAAAAAAATATATATAAAAAATCTTTGCGATTTTTAATAATTGCAAATGATAGAGAGTTTGACAATTACAAATCCGAAGCTATATGAATCAACGAGACTTGGTAGCAATGAGTATCTTTAAATATTATTTAAATACAAATATAGATGGCGCTGCAAATGAAAAATATATAAACTCGAGATCGTTGCACCACACATTTTGTAACACTTGAAACAGATCGTACCTTGTTTCTGAATGGACTGGTCTTTGCATGTTCTGAAGAATAATTCAGTGATGGTACCTGTTATTAATAAAGCAGCGAAGACACCGAGGACTGCTCTAGAAAAGGATAATTAAAATGAAAGGTAAATCATCATAAATATAATTCGTTTTCTGTTACATTTAGGCCCAATAATAACAGAAATATATCCTCACATTACACAGTAGAATTCCAAACATAAAATGCCTACACCAAGTTATTTGCTAATGATAAAATTAACTGAATTACGTCCATGAAACGGAAATTATAATACCAATCGAAATAACGAGAAAACCGCTGAAAAGAAACAAGTTAAATCGGTGGATAAACTATTTTATACAGGTGACGAGTATCGGAAGTAAGTCAATAGATGGATACAGTGTTTTATACAGGTGACGAGTATCGGAAGTAAGTCAATAGATGGATACAGTGTCTTATACAGGTGACGAGTCGGAAGTAAGTCAATAGATGGATACAGTGTCTTATACAGGTGACGAGTATCGGAAGTAAGTCAATAGATGGATACAGTGTCTTATACAGGTGACGAGTATCGGAAGTAAGTCAATAGATGGATACAGTGTTTTATACAGGTGACGAGTATCGGAAGTAAGTCAATAGATGGATACAGTGTTTTATACAGGTGACGAGTATCGGAAGTAAGTCAATAGATGGATACAGTGTTTTATACAGGTGACGAGTATCGGAAGTAAGTCAATAGATGGATACAGTGTTTTATACAGGTGACGAGTATCGGAAGTAAGTCAATAGATGGATACAGTGTTTTATACCAGGTGACGAGTATCGGAAGTAAGTCAAAGAGGATACAGTGTTTTATACAGGTGACGAGTATCGGAAGTAAGTCAATAGATGGATACAGTTATTTTATACAGGTGACGAGTATCGGAAGTAAGTCAATAGATGGATACAGTGTTTTATACAGGTGACGAGTATCGGAAGTAAGTCAATAGATGGATACAGTGTTTTATACAGGTGACGAGTATTGGAAGTAAGTCAATGGATGGAAACAGTATTTTGTATGGATAACATGTATCTTAAGTGAGCCATCTGAGTATGTGCTCAAAATAAGAATATCAGAAAATATACGTTGCTTTATTTAAATACTTTCCAATTTATCTTTTTACATACAACAACAAAGGAAAGTAAAAGGGTTTAGCAGTTTGTTATTTAAAACGAACGAACATTTTCTGAGTTGAATATTTGAAAAGTTAAGTTAAAAAGATTTCTATTTAGGTTGAAAATTGAAACCAAATACCATTTAAATCTACAAACGAGATCCTGAGAATCACAAAACATTAACCTGACTTATCACAACATATTATATTCACTGCAGAACAATAGTTTATCTCACAGCTATAAATTGTGTGTGAAACGACAATATATTTAGGTATTTCAAGGATCCTTCATTGAATATAAAAATAAAATAAAATTGCGTGCATAAATTTAAAACTTTTCCCCGCTGTTTATGAGGAACGTTAATAAGATGAGGCAGACTGACATTTTCTAATTACAGTCATTCTATTTTAAATAGCTAAGCCTCGTTTAAATGATCCAATTGTACACAAATAAATAAACAGGGTTATTTATTTAAAATGTCTTTTTGATTTGTTGTTTTGAATTAAGCACAAAGCTACACAATGGGCTATCTATGCTCTGCCCACCACGGGTATCGAAACCCGGATTTTAGCGTGTAAGTCCGCAGACATACCGTTGAGCCACTGGGGGGGTTCGATACCCGTGGTGGGCAGAGCACAGATAGCCCATTGTGTAGCTTTGTGCTTAATTCAAAAACAACAACAACAACATTTAAAATGTCCGAGACAATGAATATGGATTTATATCAAACA
Source organism: Carcinoscorpius rotundicauda (assembly GCA_011833715.1). Classification (NCBI taxonomy): domain Eukaryota; kingdom Metazoa; phylum Arthropoda; class Merostomata; order Xiphosura; family Limulidae; genus Carcinoscorpius; species Carcinoscorpius rotundicauda. Next base: position 7,706,442 of record CM022402.1, read on the forward strand.
AATATTTATAATGATACTTTTGATACTAGCTTAACATTGCAATTACTCCACTAAGCCTTCGAATTCGTCGATAATTTAAATCTATTAGTATTTTAAATAACTAATATATCTTGAACTTGCGAACACTTTAAACCCACTTATATTTTAGATTCATTCATTTATTAAATGTTCAAACACCCCTTTTCTGAGCATTTGTCAGGTTAGAGATAAACAATTGATGTAATGGTTCATTTCCTATGCACTGTGTAAGTTTACGCTTAACCTTTTAGGGTAAACTGTTAGAGTAAATTGTTAAGATGGTCAGGTTATTTATTTACACAAAAATAACATTTTAAGGCTAACTTTCAAAGAGTATATTCGTATATATGAAGAGATAACATTGTGGCAGACGACACTGACGAGCCAATGAGGGGAAAGCTCGTGAGGTTACATTGATAATTTTATAAGATATCAGTACTATGTCCTTTCACACGGTGAATGTGTCCAGTGTTGAAACGATTTTTTTTTAATTGTGTTCGTCTTACCTCACGAAGAAAAACGTGTCTACAGAAACGAAACCGTTCGATACCGCTTGAAAGGCGAAGTCACTTGCAAAACTCGTGCTTTTCTTGAGATTACCTAAGAAAACAATTACAAAGATATCCGGTATATTAAATTGTAAACACCGTCCATCACATTGAATTATAAACACCAATCGACATATTTGTTTGTTAAAACTTTGAAGTGTTCTATCACAATGAATCGAGCCAATGAATATACACTTACGAAGGGCTTGGAAGTTCACAAACAGGTAGGTGTGTCCTAAAATAATCCAATTCATACTGAAGAATTTTAAGCCGTGCAGAGCACGTAAAGATTCCGCAGAAGACTTTGCATTAAAGAGATTTTTGGTGTTGGTGTAGATGGAGAAAGTAGACACCAGCTGTACAGCTAAACCTGTAATGATTGGATTTCTAGTGTCAATATAATCAATAACAGTTCGATGAAATCAAAAGCTAAGGGAACTTACTTATATCACGCGAGATTGTTGAGAAAGAAATGGTAGTTGTATTTCTTTGATTGATCTACGGGGAGTAATAAAACCCCTTTCTCTTCTGAACACTTCTGTTGAACGAAGTAATTAATACATTTCCTGTTAGTTAATTAATACATTTTTCCTGTCAGTTAATTAATACATTTCCTGTTAGTTAATCAATACATTTCCTGTTAGTTAATTAATACATTTCCTGTTAGTTAATCAATACATTTTTCCTGTCAGTTAATTAATACATTTCCTGTTAGTTAATCAATACATTTCCTGTTAGTTAATTAATACATTTCCTGTTAGTTAATCAATACATTTTTCCTGTCAGTTAATCAATACATTTCCTGTTAGTTAATCAATACATTTCCTATTAGTTAATCAATACATTTCCTGTCAGTTAATCAATACATTTCCTGATAGTTAATCAATGCATTTCCTGTAAAATAGGAAAATGGTTAAATTTGTTTGTTTGTTTTTTAATTTCGAGCAAAGCTACTCGAAGGCTATCTGCCCCTAATTTAGTAGTGTAAGACTAGAGGGAAGGCAGTTAGTCATCACCACCCACCGCCAACTCTTAGGCTATTCTTTTACCAACAAATACTAGGATTGACCGTCATATTATAATGCCCCCACGGCTGAAAGAGAGAGCATGTTTAGTGCGATAGAGATTCGAACCCGCGATCCTCAGATTACGAGTCGAGTGCCTTAACCACCTGGCCATGCTGGGCCTAAGCGGTTGAGTAAATATAGAATAAAATATATCAAAAATGAAGAAATACTGATCTATTTGTGGGTCGAGAGTAGCTTTGACAACCCAGTTACTTAAAATAGAGACTTACATCAATTTGTTTTCGGGTGAGAAGGTCATATGTTAGAGAGAAAGAGGGACTGAAACATGGATATTTGGAACTTTTACTTCAGGTTTTGTTTGCTAAAATTAACCCCTATGGTACAAAGATCAGTCTGTAGGCTTATAAGACTAAAAAACGAATTTCAATATCTGTGGGGGGCAGGGTACAGATGGCCCCTTGTGTATCTTTGCGCTAAACAAGAAACAGACAAAATTTAGCAAAAATTATTATTTCTAATTAATTGGAAGCTTTAATTGTAAAATACAAATTAGCCAAAATAAATTATATGTACTAGTTTATAACAGCATTTTAACTCTAGCCTATTCGAGATGTGGCTGAACGCAAACTTACACTGACAAGTAGTTTGAGAGGTGATGTCCGTGATTTTTTGCACTCGCCACAAAATGGTAACCAAATCATACAGCACAGCATGTTCTAAGAACTTGGCAATCCATCAAAAGTTATTTTAATAAAAGTAAAAAAATATATATAAAAAATCTTTGCGATTTTTAATAATTGCAAATGATAGAGAGTTTGACAATTACAAATCCGAAGCTATATGAATCAACGAGACTTGGTAGCAATGAGTATCTTTAAATATTATTTAAATACAAATATAGATGGCGCTGCAAATGAAAAATATATAAACTCGAGATCGTTGCAACCACACATTTTGTAACTCACTTGAAACAGATCGTACCTTGTTTCTGAATGGACTGGTCTTTGCATGTTCTGAAGAATAATTCAGTGATGGTACCTGTTATTAATAAAGCAGCGAAGACACCGAGGACTGCTCTAGAAAAGGATAATTAAAATGAAAGGTAAATCATCATAAATATAATTCGTTTTCTGTTACATTTAGGCCCAATAATAACAGAAATATATCCTCACATTACACAGTAGAATTCCAAACATAAAATGCCTACACCAAGTTATTTGCTAATGATAAAATGTAACTGAATTACGTCCATGAAACGGAAATTATAATACCAATCGAAACGTCATGTTATGTGCACGTGGGGTTGAGCTACCAGACCAGGGTGGTTCTCATGATTCAAACAATCAAAACGTCATGTTATGTGCACGTGGGGTTGAACTACCAGACCAGGGTGGTCCTCATGATTCAAACAATCGAAACGTCATGTTATGGGCACGTTGGATTGAGCTACCAGACCAGGTTGGTTCTTATGATTCAAACAATCGAAACGTCATGTTATGGGCACGTTGGATTGAGCTACCAGACCAGGTTGGTCCTCATGATTCAAACAATCGAAACGTCATGTTATGGGCACGTTGGATTGAGCTACCAGACCAGGGTGGTCCTCATGATTCAAACATAATCACACACAATTTTAAATCACTGACAAGAAAACAAGCAATCGTGAAGTAACTTCTGTCACAACGAGAACATTGTCTAGCGATTAGAACAGAATAACAGAAATAATAAATTTGTATCTCGAATTACACCGTAAAATTACAAAAAAAAACTCGTACACGCGAACACTAACCGTCCGTTGATCGTCGACTCGAACTGAAACAGTTTTATACGTATTATGATTAAAAAACAACAACAAAGATTTCCGTCTTATCGTAACCTTGTTTCCTTTGACACTTAATTTTAAGAAGAAATAAGATTTCAAATAATTATGTTTTCGTCGGGTGTGACGACTTTGATTTTCTAAATACATCGTGCAAAATCTTGACATAACGAAACATTATAAACTTGATATATATTATAGTTAAAAGAAATTGACAAGAAAAACGTGTACACCAGAAGTTTCCATTACTAACGCTCTGTGTATTAGCCTAAATGTCTTCTTCTGGTTATACAACAGTATTTGTGAAATTCTTACATCACGACAAGTTGTCCAGTTGTTAACGACAGCTTTTCCTTCACTTCACATCTAGACACAGAAGCCTGGAGTCCAAGGTACTTCCCAACTGTAAACAAAAAAGACAGAATTTTATATGCAAAAACGGCTCGTTTTGGGTTCAGAAAATATTTTAAATTCTCAACAAGTGGGTTTCTCGACATCACTGATTGAAAAAAGACAGAATAAATACAAAGTTTGGAGAGGTAAGCAACTTGGTTAAATCAGTCTTGTAATTTTTCCTTCTTTCAGGTCCAGGCATGGTCAGGTGGTTAGATTGCTCGACTCGTAATCTAAGGGTCGCGGTTTTAGAATCCCTCGTCACACCAAATAAGTTTGCCCTCTCAGCCGTGGTGCGTTATAAAGTTACGGTCAATCCCACTGTTCGTTGGTAAAAGAGTAGCTCAAGAGTTGGCGGTAGGTGGTGATGACAAGCTGCCTTCCCTTTAGTCTTACACTGCTATATTAGAGACGGTTTTTCATATAACCCTCGCGTAGTTCTGCGCGAAATTCAAAAACGAGCAATCCCGCTATTTTTTAAAATAATCCGTCGGTAAAAGAGTAGCCCAAGAGTTGGCGGTGGGTGGTGATGACTGGCTGCCCTCCCTCTTATCTTACACTGCTTTATTGAGAACGGATAGCGCAGATAGTCCTCGTGTAGCTTTGCGCGAAATTCAAAACAAACATTAACTTTTTTTTTCGCTCTCTTTCTTACCTGCAGTTGCAATGTTTTCAATGTCCTGTCTTTGACAAGTTGATGGAACACAAACCCCAAGTCGAAACGACAGGAAGTAGAAAAACTGAGCATTTCCGGCCCCAACTGTACTAAGAAACTAAAATTCAAATCCGTTAGTTTATCAACGTAACATTTCTCTCTTAAGACTAATGACTAAAGATTAGTGACTATAACCTTTATTTATTGAGTAATTACTTATTATCAACAAATCAACTGTTCTCCAGTTTCAGCCATTCTTTATCATTCAGCCATTTTGTCTCAATGTTGCCCAGCATGACCAGATGGTTAATCTGAAGACAATGGGTTCGAACCCCCGTCGCGCCAAACATGCTCGCCCTTGCAGCCGTGAGGTCATTATAATATGTTGGTCAATCCCACTATTCGTCGGCAAAAGGGTAGCCCAAAGTTGGCGGTGGGTTGTGATAACCATCTGCCTTTCTTTTAGTCTTGCACGACTACATTAGGGACGGCTAACGCAGTTAGTCTTCGTGTAGCTTTGCGCGAAATTCTAAACAAACCAAATACACCGAGCGTAAAGCTACACGAATTGCCTGGCATGGCCAAGTGCGTAAGGCGTGCGACTCGTAATCTGAGGGTCGCGGGTTCGCGCTCGAGTCGCACTAAACATGCTCGCTCTCCCAGCCGTGGGGGTGTATTATGTGACGGTCAATCCCACTATTCGTTGGTAAAAGAGTAGCCCAAGAGTTGGCGGTGGGTGGTGATGACTAGCTGCCTTCCCTCTAGTCTTACACTGCTAAATTAGGGACGGCTAGCACAGATAGTCCTCGAGTAGCTTTGGGCGAAATTCCAAAACAAACAAACAAAACAAAGCTACGCGGTGAGCTAAGTGTCTGTGCTGTGCTCACCGCGGGGTATCTAAGCCCGATTTGTAGCGTCCCAAGCGTTGAGCTTGTGGGACCCCTCACCCTTATTTTCTTAAAATAATAATTAATTACTAAAACCAAACTATGTATTTGTGATGTTCACGTAATGAGGGTCTGATATCACTGAATAACAAAGATTTTCCTTCTTGAACACTGTTGGTGTTCCTTATAGATTTTTGGCTGCTTATCACGAAAATGACATCCAAATTTGCTCATCACGTGCCGTTTCATCGAAATCTTCAGTTTCACCAGAACATTGCTACAACGGAAAAACGATATCAGGTCAACTGTAATCCGTCAATGCTTGCTGACTACTGTTGGACACTGCAACGTGATGCACCGGACATTGAATACAAACGAAAATCAGAAGCAAAACACTTTTAATTATGTTGAACTTAATGGCGTATTAGAAACATAAACACAATTAAATACGTTATTGCCGGTAAACAGTTAACTGTGTATTTCTCAGAGTTCCTACGTGATGAAGCAAAACCAACACTCTATTTGTGTATACCCACCAGGTACCTGTCACAATCAGCAAAAACTTTTCAAAAATTTGTTGTGCAGCGTGTTACATAGTTGCTAGACTGTAGATCGATGTGGAATTTTATTCAGGTGAGATGCTACTAAGCACGTTTTGCTTATTTGGCGCGTTATAAAAGAAGCAGTCAGTCACGTTATTCGGTTCTAGGAGCAGGACGCAAATACCCTATGGCAATGAGTGATGCTCACTGAGTGTCTTACCTCAGTTCAAAAATACAGACAACTACACTGCCTTGCAAGAGCATAAACCCCCCTCAAGCAAAATCTCCAAATTTTGTTGCCTTCTGAGCTTGTAGTAATTAAAAATTTAAATGGTACTTTATATTTGGAACATACACAAATCTACTCCAAACTGAATAAAAGATTAAAAAACACGTTGAGAGTTAGGCTTAGAAAGAAACAAACGATTATTCTTGATTGCCTTAGCACTCAGCCCCTTACCTACGATAACCCTAAACCAATTCAGGTACAAAATATTATTTTGGTCACAAAATTATTGTAATGGTCTCTGTGTGTGCAATCAAATTATTGTCATGGTCACTGTGTGTGTGTGCAATCAAATTATTGTCATGGTCTCTTTGTGAGTGCAATCAAAGTGGTTTAACTTGACTTCAGAGTCGATACATCTGTTCCAGCCACAAATTTTACAGTGATACAACAAACAACCATGAAAACCAAGGAGTTTTCCAAACACATCAGAGATAGAGTGTTAGAGAAACACAGATCGGGAGAAGATAACAAGAAAATTTCAAAGTCACTGGCTGTCCTTTTGAGTTCGGTGAAGTCCATCTCTAGGAACTGGAATGTGTTTCACAGTCACTGTCCAGATCAGGTAGCCCTTCCAAATAAACAGTTCGGCAAGCAGGAAAGTGAATAGGAAGGCAACTGTGAAGCCATCAGTGACTTTTAAAGATGTGCAAAGTTCCATATCTGAAATAAGAGTCAATACACGGACAGTATCCTAGTCCCTACACAACCATTACTTGTATGGGCGAGTAGAAAGAAAGAAGCAATTACTGGAAAAGGAAATCAACTTTAATCTAGTATGGAGTTTACGACACAAGATGTAAATGATACTGCAGACTTGTGACAGAAGGTTTTGTGACCAGAAGAGGAACAAAAGTGAGTTTTATGTTCTAAGTTTAAAGGGTTACGTCTGGTGCAACAATAATCACCCAGTGAACACCTTCCCAAGTCTCAAACATGGTGGTGACGTCATCGTGTTATGGGATCTTTAACACCTGCAGGAACTTGTCCAGTTTGAGATGATGATTGATGGTGCAATGTACCTTCGATTCCTTGAGGAAAACCTGCTTGAGTCGGTCAAGGATCTAAAACTGGGTGGAAGTTTGCATTCCAACTGGACAATGACCCAAGCACAAGGTCAAAAACCACATTACGGTGATCTAAAAGAAGAAAGTGAATTTCTTAAAGTAACCCCGGTTAAATTCCTCACTTAAATCCAATGATGAGACTTTAAGATTGCAGTCCATTAACGATATCCAATGAAATTTTCAGAATTGGAGTAATTCTCCCAGGAAAAATGGTCATAAGTATGTCATCCCATTGTACAAAGCTGGTAGAGACCTATCCAAGAGAACTCACAGAAGTAATTGTTGTTAAAGGTGTTTCCATGGATTGTTAACTTAGGAGAGTCAATACTCACGCAATCAGCAAATTTCAATTTATATATTTATTTTGGAGGTTTTGGTTTTGGTGACAAACAACATCCTTCAAACATAACAATTAAGTTTGATCACTAGAGTTTTAAATACAAACAAATTCATTAACAAAATCTGTTTGAATTATTTGAATTTGATCAAAATGTGACATTATTGGTAGGGGTGAATACTCCTTGCAAGGTATTGTACACCTGAACCATGTTACCATAACATAAAAACACAATACTGATTTATGCAATAATGTTTCCTTCACTTTACATTATTACCATAAAAAATAGATCTAAAATCACGTAGAACTTTAAACTAATTATATTTTAAAATTTAAAAACAAATTGCAGAAATAATCCAAACTGATTCGTCTAAAATGTGTTCCACATATTATCTGTTCCTCTTCTTTTGGCATCATTACCTAGGACTGAAACAAAAAGTCCCACATGGCCACGTGGTTAAGGCGCTCGGCCAGTAATTCGAGGATCGCGGGTTCGAATCCCCCGTCGCACCAAACATGCTAGCCCTTTCAGCCGTGGTGACGTTGTAATATTATAATCAATCCCACTATTCGTTGGTAAAGTAATAATCCAAGGATGGTTGGTGATGGCCAGCTGCCTTCCCTTTAGTCTTACACTGCTAAATGAGGACGGCTAGCGCAGATAGCCCTCGTGTAGCTTTGCGCAAAATTGAAAACAAACCAAGCCTAGTACAAACAATACACTTAACTCTATTTTGGTTTAAATTCCTTGTCTATTTGTTTCTCCTTGAACACTAAACCACACAATCTGCTATTTACGATACGCCCACCACTGGTATCAAAACACCGTTTTTAGCGTTATAAGCTATCGGAGTTCAGACTTTACATTTAGCCATTGAAAGATTTAAATGGAAAACATTAAATAGAAAGTTTTATAAAGTTCTGGTTTTATCTAATTAACTTACACATAATACTTATAGTTTCCATTGTACTCATTATTTGATTTAACTTACTTAAACGTAACAAATAGTTTCCATTGTACTCATTATTTGATCTAACTTACTTAAACGTAACACAAATAGTTGCCATTGTTCTCATTATTTGATCTAACTAACTTAAACGTAACACAAATAGTTGTCATTGTGCTGTTACAGAAAGTTTGAAGACGTCATAATTTTAAAAAGTCGATTTTAATGAAAGGACAACTTTTAATTTTCAACTTAAAAATTGTCTTAAACTATATTGAACCATCTGTTTTCTAGTGTTTAAGAGACTGGAATCTAAAACCTTTGTAAACATAAGTACTAGAATTTCATTAACCAGACTTTTGTTTATGTGTAATTAAGCACGAAGCTACACAAAAGGTTAACTATCTGGACTCTGTCCTCCACAGAGTATCAAAACCCGATTTCTAGCGTTATAAGTCCACAAACATACCGTTGTGCCACTAAGGAAGGGTATTTAGTTATTAATTTATTTGTTTTTGAATTTTGCGCAAGGCTACATGAGGGCTATCTTCGCTAGCCGTCCCTAAGTTAGCAGTGTAAGACTAGAGGGAAAGCAGCTAGTCATCACTACGCACCGCCAACTCTCGGGCTACTCTTTTACTAACGAATAGATGGATTGACCATAACATTATAACGCCCCAATGGCTGAAAGGCCGAGGATATTTCGTGCGATCGGGATTCAAGCCCGCGACCGTCAGATTACGATTCGAACTCCTTAACCTACATTGCTATGCCGGGGCCTAGGTATTCATTAGACTAAATCTACAACAAGCACGAAATTTCACGAGTGGAGCAACACGAGCTAGACGAGAGCAAAGAAACATTTAGATATAATGTGTTAATACATTTCTTTATTCGGTTACTTTTTAAAAGACAGTGAAAAAAACACTTTTGTAGACTTCTATTAAAACACGTACAGCTACTGGGCCTCATTTTTCTAAAGTAAAACAAAAATCTACGTTTCAGGAAAGGCAGCACACGTTAAGCCTATTCATGAGGTTAAATAAAGACATGACTTGAAATCGCTTCTAATTAAACATAATTCTTAGATACGAATGACCAACAAACCAGATGATAGATTTATAAGTAACAAAGACCCCCCACAAGTAAGAAGCTCTCGTGGTTTACTCACTGTTTGTAGAGTCCAATGACTCGGTTGCCAATAGAAAACAATAGTTTATATTTCGGCCTGTAGGGTGCAGCAGCGTTCGGTTAACTCAAAGATAAAGATTTCAGAAATACCAAGGTCACTTCTCTCGTCTGCAACTTGGTGGGACTGGCTTAAACCAGTACAACTTCGTGAAAGTAAAGCAACATTTCGATTTTACTGTCTTAGAAAATCCGTTCACATTATGACTGTACCAATGTCAAAGCTGCCTGAATAGTTTATAATGGATAGTACGTAGACCCTCGCTAGTACAGCGGTATATCTTCGGATTTACAGTTTACAATAGGTGTTATGCACCCACAATTATCTCTCAGTTGTCCACTTTTATCCAGAAAAATGTAACACCATTACGGAAACTAAATGAACCTTTTGTTGGTCAGTCACTTCGAATACTGGATATAAGACCAGTTTAACAGTGAAGAAAATGTGACGCGGGTTCGCATCCCCGTCGCGCCAAACATGCTCGCCCTACCAGCCGTGAGGGCGTTATAATTTTACGGTCAATCCCACTATTCGTTGGTAAAATAGTAGCCCAAGAGTTGGCGGTGGGTGGTGATGACTAGCTGCTTTCCCTCTAGTCTTACACTGCTAAATTAAGGAAGGCTAGTGCAGATTGTCCTCGTGTAGCTTTGTGCGAAATTCAAAAATAACAAATAACAGATAGAAAATGTGATTTACAACGCTAAAATTAGGTGTTTAATTCCCTTCAATGGACTCAACAGATGTAGATTTGCTGTAAGAAAAACACATATGCTTATTCCTGCCGTCTTAAAGAAACCACAGTTCGTATTTTAAAACCTGGTGTTCTTCCTGTCACACCAAAGTATCAGAAACATGAAAACTGACACCAGACAATGTTCGCGACCGCATTGACACTTGTATTCTGTGTTCAGCATTGCTAGCTAGAAAGATCGCTCGACGGTCGCGAGTTCGAATCCCCGTCACACCAAACATGGTCGCCCTTTCAGCTGTGGAGAGCGTTATAATATGTCGACCGATCCCACTATTGGTAATGGGTGATGATGACTAGCTGCCTTCCCTTTAGTCTTACACTGCTAAATTAAGGAAGGCTAGTGCAGATAGTCTTCGTGTAGCTTTGCGCAAAATTAAATTAAAAAAACAACAACAAAATGCGTCACAACAGTTAGAGTCCTAGCTACTGGCGACATCTGATGGTAAGAATGTGAGAGGAATTCAACACCTAAACTGTAAAGTTCAAACTAGATCGACCTTTCGCAATGGATTAAAAATTCTAAACTGAGTTTGTTTGTTTGTTTTTGCATTTCGCACAAAGCTACTCGAGGGCTATCTGTGCTAGCCGTCCCTAATTTTGCAGTGTAAGACTAGAAGGAAGGCAGCTAATCATCACCACCCACCGTCAACTCTTGGACTACTCTTTTACCAACGAATAGTGGGATTGACCGTCACATTATAACGCCCCCACGGCTGAAAGGGCGAGCATGTTTGGCGCGATGGGGATGCGAACCCGTGACTCTCAGATTACTAGTCTCACGTCTTAACACGCTTGGCCATGCCGGGCCTCTAACCTAAGTAAATAAACTTTAGTTATTTGAATCTCTCATCAGTTACATCACGTGTTCTATTACTCACTTTCTTTGGTGTGTTTGTTGTTAGGCCTAAAGCTACATAACATAGACCATCTGTTCTGCGACCGCCACAGGTGTCAAAATCCGGGTTTTAGTATTTTTTAAAATTTTACATCATTTACATGTTTCTTCGTCACTTGTTCTATTCTTTGGTGTGTTCGTTGTTAAGCCTAAACCTACACAATCCGGGGTTTAGTGTTATAAGCCTGTATACTTACTGGTGAGATAGTGGGAGACAGTCCAGTTTTCATCTGTTATTTATTGCATTTTGTTCACCGATACCTTCCATTATAAGACTCCTATATTGTTTCCACACTTTTTACTCGTATTTAACACCGACCCTTTACTATAATATATACTCAACGGTTTGGTAACTGCAGTTAAACTCGAATAAGGGTGAATGTGTTCTGAAGGTTGCTTTGACTCGTTAATTCAGTTTATATAATGTTAAACTTTTCTGTACGCGTTTAGAGCAACTATATTTTCGTTCGCTCTTAAGCAACATAGTGGGTTATATACGCTGTCTCCATTACGATTAACGAAGGCCTTATTCGTGAACTTTAAGCATTCAGTTTTGTTTCGGACTGATAGACGAGAGGAAAGGCAGCTAGTGAACACCACCCGCCGCCAACTCTCGGACTGCTCTTTTACTAATGAATATGGGGATTGGTCGTCACGTTATAACGCCCTCACTGCTAAAAGGGCGAATATATTTAGTGATGAGGATTGGAACACACGACCCCCATAAGACGCCGAGCAAATATTCTATTTGATTCATTCTTAACTCTTCAAAATAAATTAGTATATCGATAAGTAAATAGAGAAAGATATGATGGGTGGATAGTTGAGCACGTAATTATTAGAAATTTAGGCTTAAAATTATTACATCTTCGTTTAGCTCTGTCAGTTTTGTTTTATGTCCAACTCTGTAAAATAGCATAACATCCATACTTTTATTTAATAATTCATATTACCGAGTCGTCTTCCTTCTGGAACTCTTCGAGGCCTTTTAGCTTTTCATTAATACTATAAAATCTTGGTTTTGGAGGTAAAGATGGTCGAAAATTAACTGTACAATAGCTTCCGCTAAATAATTCTTTCTGATTTTGACTTGCAACAATGTTCACACATTCGTCATAGGAACCAAAACCCGTGAGTGTTCCAGTCAAAATGCCCCCTGGTGGTTTTCCTGCAGCATCGACCACTGTAAATTGAACCTTCATTCGTTTAAATCCTTAAGACAAAGTAATTTCAAATGCGTCAAGTTTCTCGAGTGTTAAGTAAATTATCAAAACAGAAACATAATAGTTTTCTTGGTTTTGAAAATGAATTGCAATTTATATTGCAAATAACAGCGTCTCAAAATCAGTGACAAACAACACGAAAATGTAATTTAAAAGATTATAACATTGCAAGGTCGTTTGGATTTTAATTGACCGAGCCTTTCGTAACAAGATACACTTAAAACAAAACAAAAATAATGAATCACCCAAATCTTATTTTCTTCAAACTTTTGTTTGTTTGAAATTCTCGAATTGCACGATATTGATTCAAAATTGTATACTTCGTGTGATGTCATTTGAGGTCATGAATATAACTACCAGCTGCCAATATAAATTTGTTTGTTTGTTTTCGAATTTCGCACAAAGCTACTCGAGGGCTATCTGCGCTAGCCGTCCCTAATTTAGCAGTGTAAGACTAGAGGGAAGGCAGCTAGTCATCACCACCCAGCGCCAACTCTTGGGCTACTCTTTTACCAACGAATAGTGGGATTGACCGTCACATTATAACAACCCCACGGCTGGGAGGGCGAGCATGTTTAGCGCGACGCGGGCTCGAACCCGCGACCCTTGGATTACCTCGGCCATGCCGGGCCATATAAATTTGAAAATAGTTTAAAGTATAATAATAAGCCATTGTTTCCACCGCAAAAAAAACTCTTCGTCGATTTTAAATATATATAAATATTAGTCACATGGAGTCGTTTCTGGAGATAACGATAGCTAACAACTCGAATACAGTAAATTACTATATTGTCAAATAAGACACTTTTAGGGCATGGTAGAGTGTGCCAGTTTTGAAATACACAAATGGGCTAAAGACAAACTATAACAACTCAAAAATTCCACCATGCCCACATGTTCTCTAGAGGATATTTCAGCTCTCTTTAATAATCCCTTTGTTAGGGGGTACCTCATGAGGACAAGTATGCCCTTGGGGCACTTGAATCCGCCAGCCAAGTGTGGTCCTGAACGGTGGGTGGAGTCAGTGCAGACAGCCCCCGACTTACGTAAGAGTTACATTCCAAAACCTTTACGTGAGTCGGAAAGGCCTACAAGAGATACGTGCTGATTTAATGGTCTTATATGCCAACCTTGGTTTACGTAACACAGTGCTTAATTAGGTTATGTATGTATGATAAAAATATCTAGCAAATGCATGAAGAAAAAGAAATTTATCAGAAAGTGAAGAATAATTAATTTGGGGCAAGTATGTTTATTACCACGAACACCAGAGGGACGGACGCATGGTAGCTCATTAGTTTGCGGAAATGACCACATGGCGACAGAAGGAGCGCATTTACAAGGTGACATTTTTCGCGACTCGACAATTTATCAATGGCTTTATGAAAATTCTCTACGTAAGTTTACCGGAGTCGCATATTATGTAAGTCAGGGACCATCTGTATAATTCATATATAGAGAGATAGATAAAAAGTTATAGGCTGACTTAACAAAGGAAGCTTTAATAATTAATATTAGTATTAATGCTCCAGGTACGTCTTATCTACGTTATTTTAATATTAGGAAACTTCAAAGTCTCATTAAAATACTAACATTCCATCTATACCTTACTTACATTATTTCAATGATAATAAACGTGTCCTACCGAAAATCAGGGCCCGACGTGGCCAGGTGGTTAAGGAACTTTACTCGTAATTCGAGGGTCGAGGGTTCGAATCCCTCTCACACCTAACATGCTCGCTCTTTCAGCCTGAGGGCGTCATAATGTGACGGTCAATCCCACTATTTGTTGGTAAAAGAGTTGGCGGTGGTTGGTGATGACTAGCTGCCTTCCCTCTAGTCTCACACTGCTAAATTAGGGGCGTTTAGCGCTGAAAAACCTCGTGTAGCTTTGCGCGAAATTCCAAAACAAACTAAACCAAAAATCAGTTACTAGTAACACAACCAGCATAATCTCGTTAAGTATTATTTTAGATCTATATTAGAGATGAACTCACTTCGTATGGCCCATTCCTTTAACCGTTGGATTCCGTTTAAGAATTTCAATCCACTTCCAAGACATGCAGAAGAAATGTTTATTTCTGATCCAGATCTGATAATGAAAGGTAAGAGACGGCGGACGATATTCTTGGCCGTGTCTTTAAATATCTTCTCGGTTTTCTTCCATTGTTTCTGTATCGCAGGTTTCTGGGTACTCGTTTCCCCTCTCTCCGTCGTAGAGACGAGAACGTTTGTCGTTTCGCCTTCGGCGGTTTTCATAGAAAGCGAAACACGTTTCACTTTCTCAGTTGCACTGACGGCAACTCCTTGGTCAGTCGAGGAATGAGGACTTTCTTCACTTGTCGAAACTGGGTCACTATTAGGCCTCTTTCTTTCAGTTAAAATAGAGAAATCACGAGAAAACTTCTCCAATTTCTCCGTTGTGAAAACGGAAACAAGAGCGGACGTTTCTTGTTTTTCATTCAGCGTGTGATTATGGCCTTCTATCGTAGACGAAAAGCCATCATCTTCGACGGTGACGTTAACTAAAGAAAGAAGGCACAAAATTATCGTCAGATACGTCATTTCTTTTCTACCTTGGTTCGAGAACGAGAGAGAAAACTTCACGTCAGAACTGTTCTGTTCGCTTGTTATAAAGAACTCCAATTCAAAACCTGTTCTGGATTCGCCGTCAGTGTGCTTTCACCCCCAAGGCCAAATAGCAATCTTCTTACACGTTCCAGACCTCAGTGTGAGCTCAACAATAATTGAGTAATCTGAACATGCAAGACAATGTTTTCAAATTTGTAAATGCAGGTCAACCATATGGAAGTGTTGAGTAACTGAAGCTTCGTCCATGATTTAGGCTTAGCAAAAAATATCTACTTCGAGCATATTAATCAAGCCATTTTTCCATTTCTTGCGTAACTGAAGCTTCATCCATGATTTAGGATTAGCAAAAAATATCTACTTCGAGCATATTAATCAAGCCATTTTTCCATTTCTTGCGTAACTGAAGCTTCATCAATGATTTAGGCTTAGCAAAAAATATCTACTTCGAGCATATTAATCAAGCCATTTTTCCATTTCTTGCGTAACTGAAGCTTCATCAATGATTTAGGATTAGCAAAAAATATCTACTTCGAGCATATTAATCAAGCTATTTCTCCTTTTCTTGCGTAACTGAAGCTTCATCAATGATTTAGGCTTAGCAAAAAATATCTACTTCGAGCATATTAATCAAGCAATTTTTCCATTTCTTGCGTAACTGAAGCTTCATCAATGATTTAGGCTTAGCAAAAAATATCTACTTCGAGCATATTAATCAAGCAATTTTTCCATTTGTTGCGTAACTGAAGCTTCATCAATGATTTAGGCTTAGCAAAAAATATCTACTTCGAGCATATTAATCAAGCCATTTTTCCATTTGTTGCGTAACTGAAGCTTCATCAATGATTTAGGCTTAGCAAAAAATATCTACTTCGAGCATATTAATCAAGCCATTTTTCCATTTGTTGCGTAACTGAAGCTTCATCAATGATTTAGGCTTAGCAAAACATATCTACTTTGAGCATATTAATCAAGCTATTTCTCCTTTTCTTGCGTAATTCGACATCCATTCATTTCAGATTACACAGGGTGTGTTAAAAGAGAATATAAAGGAACATTAAAATAACTTATCGCACATAAAATGATAAATACATATAAAAAGTGTCTACGCTATATCAGCTTTCGATAACTTGTCCTCCGGTGGGACAGCTGTAAGTCTACAGAATCACAACGCTAAAATCAGGGGACTCGATTCACCTCGAGGGACACAGCATACAGCCTGATGCGTCTTTGCTGCCCCCCAGTGGCTCAGCGGTATGTCTGCGGACTTACACGCTAAAATGCGGGTTTCGATACCCGTGGTGGGCAGAGCACAGATAGCCCATTGTGTAGATTTGTGCTTAATTCAAAACAACAACAACAGCGTCTTTGCTAAGAAGCACAATCTTTTACTATCGCCTCCAGGTGGCTCAAAAGTGAGTCTGCGGGCTTAATCCTCCAAGTAAAATATTTCAGTATTCACGAGGGCACATCAGAGATAGCCCATCGTGTAGCTTTGTGTTTAACAACAAACAAATAAACAATCACATAAACCTTTATAACACAAAACAACAATAACATTTCTAAATATGTTCTTCTTTTAACAGGACGTTGAAAAATTAATCGAATAAAAACAATGTCGAAATACCATACTTTTATTTACTTTCGAAGAGAAAAATAACACTTTTTAAAAGTTCGTAGTATTTATTCACTTGTGAGAACTTTCAGTTGTTGTTGTTTTTTAAAAGAAGAAATCCCGAAAACATTGACATGTATCTAGAGTCACTCAGTGATGTCAAGAATATCTGAAGTTACTGTTTCGCTAAAACTCAGTTTCTTACCGGTTTGTACAACATACTTTTAATTAGAACGTATTGGTTACACCGAACTATATACAGTATGAGCTGTCAGAAACTATTACAACTTCTGCAACCACCTTGAACCTTAGAAACTAGTACAGAGAAAAAGGAAATCGACATATATAATTAGATTCGGGGAAAGGCCAAGAAATAGTGAAAATCTGACCTAAATATGTGATAATATCTTACGAATTTATTTTCTTCATTACAATAAAAAATTACAAGTAAAGATTTTTATAGGTTTATCTACAGTGGATTTAACATAAGACAACGATACAGACAGTTGTTTCTGAAGTAGAATTAGCATGAGATAACGTTACAGACAGATTTTGTGTAGTGGAATTAACATGAGATAACGTTACAGAGAGTTGTTTCTGTAGTGGTATTAACATGAGATAACGTTACAGAGAGTTGTTTCTGTAGTGGTATTAACATGCAATAACGTTACAGACAGTTGTTTCTGTAGCGGGATTAACATGAGATAACGTTACAGACAGTTGTTTCTGTAGTGGTGTTAACATGAGATAACGTTACAGACAGTTGTTTCTGTAGTGGTATTAACATGAGATAACGTTACAGACAGTTTTTTCTGTAGTGGTATTAACATGAGATAACGTTACAAACAGTTGTTTCTGTAGTGGTATTAACATGAGATAACATTACAGAGAGTTGTTTCGGTAGTAGAATTAACATCAGATAACGTTACAGAGAGTTGTTTCTGAAGTAAAATTAACGTGAGTTAACGTTACATACAGTTGTTTCTGTAGTGGTATTAACATGAGATAACGTCACAGACAGTTGTTTCTGTAGCGGTATTAAAATGATATAACGTTACAGACAGTTGTTTCTGTAGCGGTATTAACATGCAATAACGTTACAGACAGTTGTTTTTGTAATGGTATGAACATGAGATAACGCTACAAACAGTTGTTTCTGTAGTGGTATTAAAATGATATAACGTTACAGACAGTTGTTTCTGTAGTAGAATTAACATGAGATAACGTTACAGACAGTTGTTTCTGTAGCGGGATTAACATGAGATAACGTTACAGACAGTTGTTTCTGTAGTAATATTAACATGAGATAACGTTACAAACAGTTGTTTCTGTAGTGGTATTAACATGAGATAACATTACAGAGAGTTGTTTCGGTAGTAGAATTAACATCAGATAACGTTACAGAGAGTTGTTTCTGAAGTAAAATTAACGTGAGTTAACGTTACATACAGTTGTTTCTGTAGTGGTATTAACATGAGATAACGTCACAGACAGTTGTTTCTATAGCGGTATTAAAATGATATAACGTTACAGACAGTTGTTTCTGTAGCGGTATTAACATGCAATAACGTTACAGACAGTTGTTTTTGTAATGGTATGAACATGAGATAACGCTACAAACAGTTGTTTCTGTAGCGGTATTAACATGCAATAACGTTACAGACAGTTGTTTCTGTAATGGCATGAACATGAGATAACGTTACAAACAGTTGTTTCTGTAGCGATATTAACATGAGATAACGTTAGAGACAGTTGTTTCTGTAATGGTATTAACATCAGATGATGTTACAGACAGTTGTTTCTTTAGTGGTATTAACATGAGATAACCTTACAGACAGTTGTTTCTGTAATGGTGTTAACATGAGATAACGTTACAGACAGTTGTTTCTGTAGTGGTATTAACATGAGATAACGTTACAGACATCTGTTTCTGTAGCGGTATGAACATGAGATAACGTTACAGATAGTTGTTTTTGTAGTGGTATGAACATGAGATAACGCTACAAACAGTTGTTTCTGTAGCAGTATTAACATGCAATAACGTTACAGTCAGTTTTTTCTGTAATGGCATGAACATGAGATAACGTTACAAACAGTTGTTTCTGTAGCGGTAGGAACATGAGATAACGTTACAGATAGTTGTTTTTGTAGTGGTATGAACATGAGATAACGCTACAAACAGTTGTTTCTGTAGCGGTATGAACATGCAATAACGTTAGAGTCAGTTGTTTCTGTTATGGCATAGACATGAGATAACGTTACAAACAGTTGTTTCTGTAGCGGTAGGAACATGAGATAACGTTACAAACAGTTGTTTCTGTAGCGGTATTAACATGAGATAACGTTACAGACATCTGTTTCTGTAGCGGTATGAACATGAGATAACGTTACAGACAGTTGTTTGTATATTAGAACGAAAGTAAACACGTGCTAAATAAGTTAATTTATTGGTGAGACAAAACTAACTTCAGTGGAGGTACAAACAGTAAAAGGATAAAAAACACACGTGTGATCTTTTACATATTGTTTATATCCCTTGTAAATCACATATTGTTTATATCCCTTGTAAATCACATATTGTTTATATCCCTTGTAAATCACATATTGTTTATATCCCTTGTAAATCACATATTGTTTATATCCCTTGTAAATTATTGTCTGATCTCTGGACCTTACGTGTTGTTAATTCATTATTTTTACTAATTAGCCACATATAATTATTTCATAAGTAGTAACATCATCCATTGTTGTTTGTTTGATTTTTGTAGATGCAGAATTGGACATATAAAAACCGATCCGTGGTACAGTGTTCCACAAGACTGCGTCCATCAATAGCCTTCGGTCTTACTTTTAACATTTTTCTCACTTTTAACCTGCTTAAAACAATCCTCGCTGTTAAACTTAACATTGTCGACGAGTTGTCTCTCATAATCCCTAACTATTTTTAAAGTAAACACTTAAGTTTGCAACAGATCTCGAATTTTTTCCAATCTCTCTGACAATTTAAACTTCTTAAGCGTGTGAGTTTCATCCCAATTTTCGCTTTTATGTTTTTAATAAGTCTAGTTTAAGGAAGATGCTTATCTAACGTTAAGAGCGACTTATTTAAATAATGATATTTCACAAATGTGTCTCACTATTACCTCTCAACTCAGTTTTCCACTCCACCAATGATAAGTCTTGTTTCATATGCTCATATCATAAGTAAGAGAAACACAAAAATCGACTTTTCTTGGTTTGTTTTTATGTTTCGCGCAAAGCTACACGAGAGCTATCTGCGCTAGCCATCTCTAATTTAACAGTGTGAGACTAAAGTGAAGGGAACTAGTCATCACCACCCACCGCCAACTCTTAGGCTACTCTTTTACCAACGAATAGTGGGATTAACCGTCACATTATATCGCCTCCCACGGTTGAAAGGGCAAACTTGTTTGGTGCGATCGGGATTCGAATCCGCGACCCTCAGGTTACGAGTCGAACGCCTTAATCCACCTGGCCATGGCTGGAAAGACGTTATTAATGCTCATAACTGGCTTTCTGGAAATCCGGAGCTAAGACTTTCATACTGTTTAGTTTTCCTCAACAGATCGTGAAACATCAAACCCAATTCACGCATACATTCCCAGAATTCACTCATATAACTCAACAAAATGAAAAACATCAGTGGTTTATGTCCATTTATTTTTATGTAGCAATTACAGTTAAAAGTGTTTAGGTGTTAAAGTTCCTCTCTAATTCCCTTAAGATTATTTGTTTTAACAGAGTTTAACAGATGCGTGTGAAACTTGGCAAAGCATGCGGTGTTTTCTCCAGAATATTGTGATTGTTAGATGTCTGTAGTCCCTTTAAAAAAACGATTCATAAAAGCATCGGTTGCTAGACAATTTAACACCAGGTTTTCATACTGCTGGAAAATCCACCACCAGGGGAAAGTCGGGTTTTTCAATTCAACAAATAATTATAAAAGATCAATAAATACATTTCAAAACATAAAAGAAATTTTCCAATAATAACATGATCGTAGAGTTGGGTGTGTCAGTTCAAATAAATATCGGCAAATACGAGCACTCGAAACGTTTGATTGACATACTATCTTCTTTGTAGCCCGGCATGGCCAAGGATGTTAAGGTGTGCGACTCGTATTCTGAGGGTCGCGGGTTTGCATCCCCGTCGCGCCAAACGTGCTTGCCCTATCAGCCGTGGGGCGTTATAATGTGACAATCAATCCCACTGTTCATTGGTAAAAGAGTAGCCCAAGAGTTGGCGGTGGGCGGTGATGACTAGCTGCCTTCCCTCTAGTCTTACACTGCAAAATTAGGGACGGCTAACGCATATAGCCCTCGTGTAGCTTTGCGCGAAACTAAAAAAAAAACAATTATCTTTTTTGCTTAAGAACAGAGTTACACAAAAGGCTCTCTGACCTGTGCCTATTATGTGTATCGAACCAAGATATTTAGCGTAAGAAGCGCGCGAATTCACAATTCCCACGATGGTTTGCGTCTTGTTAATCACAATAAACTATCTGTGATGTACCTTTCAATTTAACAAAGCGGAGTATATCACTTAATAGCTAGATGGCGCCAGTTTCGCGCAAAGCTACTGGAGTGTTATCTGCGTTAGCCGTCCCTAATTTAGCAGTGTAAGACTGGAGGAAAGGCTTGTAGTCATCACCACCCACCGCCAACTCTTGGGCTACTCTTTTACTAACAAATAGTAGGATTGACCGTCACGTTATAGCACCCTGACGGCTGAAAGGGCGAGCATGTTTGGTGTGACGTGGATTCAAACCCGCGAGCCTCAGATTACGAGTCGAGTGCCTTAACCACCTGGCCATGCCGGGGCCTTTGAATAGTGCCTCACCTCCAACCGTATTCAAGTAATGAACTGCTGTGAAAATCATATTAAAATATAGTGTTTTTCTCATAACAATGGCACATCGGGGCTTTGGGCTGTGTCCATCCAGAGGAGCCAAGACCCTACTTTTAACGTTGTAATTCTATATACTTACCGCTGTCCCAGCTGTGGACTGTATAATAATATAATCTTATAATATTTTAAATTATAATCTAATATCAAAATATATTTTAATATTTTGTGATAATTTAATTTCTTTCAGCATTTTGTAAATGTTCATCGGTTTTCTTTATTTTTTAAACTCACAGTAAGCTTACGGATTTAGAACGTTAAATATCGATGTTCGGTTCCTGCTGTAATTAGAGACAAAAACCCAAAGCGGTTTCGCTCTAAAACAAGCCAGCAAACTAACAAAATCTTATGTAAAGTTGTTAAAGATTAAATTTGAGAATAAATTATCCGTGCTCCGCCAGGCGGGAGTACTAAATCCAAATTTTTAGCGACGTAATCCTTCTGACTTACAACAGAGCCACCAAGGGCTAGATGGCATTATGTTTCGTAATGTATTAATATAGTCGACAACTGACTACCTACAAGATAATTTTCTGCATAATTCTTTTCTTAGAAGCGTGCATTTGTTTCTTATATTAAAAAAAAAGAAACCACATCGGGTTTTCTGCTGTGTGCACAGAGAGAAATGGAACCCCTGATTTTTAGCGTTGTAAATCCAAAGATGCACCGCTTTTCCAGCAGGGGGCTTTTCTTGTTTTGTTTGTTTGTTTTTTGGAATTTCGCACAAAGCTACTCGAGGGCTATCTGTGGTAGCCGTACCTAATTTAGCAGTGTAAGACTAGAGGGAAGGCAGCTAGTCATCACCACCCACTACCAACTCTCGGGCTACTCTTTTACCAACGAATAGTGGGATTGACCGTCACATTATACACCCCCACGGCTGGGAGGGCGAACATGTTAAGCGCGACGTGGGCACGAACCAGCGAATTACGCTTTACGCGCTTGGCCATGCCAGGCCGGGGGCTTTTCTTAAAAACTCGTCACAAAGATTTATCGGTCAGCCTAGTGTGTGTGTATTTTTCGTACAGCAAAGCCACAAAGGGCTATTTGCTCAGCCCACCGAGGTGAATCGAAACCCTGATTTTAGTGTTGTAAATCCGTTGTACTAGCGGGAGGTCGATTAGCGTAACGTTAATACTACAATCATTTTAAAAATTATGTAAGCGTCATCGTGGAAACTTTCGCCCTGATTTAATAATGTATTCAGCGAAGAAGGTAAAAGCAGCATATTACTAAATAATATTTGACTTAAACATCGAATAATACATTTTAATAATTATTTTAAGGTAAATTTAAAAAAAATTGAATCATTAACAAAGTCATGCTAAAGAAAATTTCACTCAGAGGTTTCATTTTGGTTGCAAGTTCGAATCCCCGTCATATCAAACATGCTCGCCCTTTCAGCCGTGAGGGTGTTATAATGTTACGGTCAATCCTACTATTCGTTGGCAAAAGAGAAACCCGAGAGTTGGCGGTGGTGGTGATGACTAGTTGCCTTCCCTCTAGTCTTACACTGCTAAATTTGGACGGTTATCGCAATTAGCCCTCCAGTAGCTTTGCGCGAAATTAAGCAATTCAATTCGGCACCACGTGATAACTTACTTACAAAAGTCCCTATAGCAGTATAGGTTACTTAGAGAACTTATACCTCTGATTGGTTGGTCGGTAATCAAGCATTTAATGCTCCGCCCAATTGAACAGTATATTGGATTGAAAGGTCCGTGTCTCGTTGTCAAATTCTCGTGAACTCCTCTAGAACCATGAGATCTCATTTCCAAGTCCGCCCTTTTAAAAAGAAAGACATTAGCCAAGAAAATTCCGTCGTTTATCAGAGTTTTCGGATAATCACTTGGATTTATCGACTCGTTGGATCTTCGTCTCTTGTTGGATTGAAAAGAAGTGATTCGACAGAATTACGCGCCAAAAGATGCAATTTCTGGTTGATTTATTTCTCCTTCCTTTGGTTTTCGTGCATTGCTTTTGTTGTCGCTGCTTCGTTTCTCATTGTGAATGAAACGAAGGTTCAAAATCGGGTCTACTCGTCCTTTATTCAGATCTTTAGTTGCGGATTACCTAACAGTGAGTGGAACTTTCTTTAGCATCATGTTCTGGTACAAAGTCCAAGATTGTCGCTGTTCTCAAACAGATGATTAATCTTGAAAACGACCTTTCTCTTTCATTGAAGTCAAAAGCTAGAATAAAATACTTTGTTAGGATTATTTATATTCTATGCCTTTGTTGCTTTACCTGCTATAACGTTTTTGATTGGCTACGTCTACGTGAAAATTAACTTCACTTTTCATTT
The DNA here is from genome assembly GCA_011833715.1 of Carcinoscorpius rotundicauda. NCBI lineage: Eukaryota > Metazoa > Arthropoda > Merostomata > Xiphosura > Limulidae > Carcinoscorpius > Carcinoscorpius rotundicauda. Next base: position 7,730,462 of record CM022402.1, read on the forward strand.
TGGTTCAGGGCATATCGCCTTCCTACTATGGTTTCACAGTTTCGTATCTTTTTAAATTGGGGAAGTATACTTTTTATTTATTCCGTTTATTTTGCTTTGGTTTTACCAGTTTCTTTGATTCCTATAAACTTTCAACTTCAGAAGGAATTGAATGATAGGGAAATATTAGAACCTCATAAATTGGAACGATTTCGAAAACTGCATTTTAAGCTCACGGAACTCGTGGATGTTGTGGATGCAGTGTTGTCGCCTGTGTTTTTCTCTTCTTTCTTATTGGGGTTCAATACTGCTGTATTTGTGGAGGCATTATGGTACCGTGGTGAATCATTCACAGAGCCGTATATTCTATTGTTTGTATTTTCTTCACTGTTCTTTCAATGTTTGCAATCTGTATGTCTTCAAGTGGTATAACAGAAAGGTAAGCCGTATAACCTGTAAGCCTCAAATAGCACGAAATGCACAATTCAGTAACAACCACAACACTTCAGAATTGACTCACGATTTTTTTCGCAGTATATAATGTTAACGAATGAAGTTAACACTAATGGTATATTTTTTCTGTCTCTCTCTCAATCTGTCCTGATTATTCGTTATTTTCTTTCTTAACATAATTTCTGAAACTAACCCTCTTATTTAAAACGATTTTTATTTACTAATTTTGCCATCTTTTTTCCTGATTTGAGTACAAGCCCTTTGATAACTTTAGGTCACACAGAACAATTTCCTTTGGAGTTCACTGGTATTTATCGTTTAAAGTAATATTTAGCCAAAGTAACATCATGCTTTTGTGAACACACTTTACTGGGTCATCCACAGTGGTGGAAACACTTCACTGCATCACCAACTTTTATTCACACTTTTATTCGAAGCAATCTTTTATTTTGAGGCCACGTAGGCGCAACTGAATTTTATAGATGATGGAGTACAGTGTAATTCTTACACCAGCATCTTATAGACAGTTCTGGTGTTGCACAATCGTCTCTTGGCTATAAATGGACATAATTACTTGTCAGAAGCCTCCTTCCTACAACATGCTTTTGACACTAGCATGGCAGAGTGAAGTTGGCCATTTTACTATAGCCCACTTGGTGCAGACATAGAGAAAGATTGGCCATGGTATAGTGAGAGGAACTTCCACAACAGTGATGAACGTGTTTTGAAACGCATGCAAAATCATCGACTGTCATCCACAGATCTCAAAGGATTATGGCAAGAACTTCAAGCATTGCTGTCTCTGTAAGAAGACCAGGAAAGAAACTTTTCTTCTTGCCCATATGTTAGAAGTTCATTAGAACCAAAGACCATGATGATTGGACTTGGAATGGAGTGACCTGTTCGAATGTGATGGGAAGCACTTTGTATGAACATCGGACTGGAGAGTAACCTGCATTCATGGACATGCATCGCTGGCCAGAGTGTGTGTTGTCTGTGTTGTGTGAAAGGCAACACAATGTTAACAAGTACACCGACCACTCTTAGGTCATAAAGCCATCAATTTGATAATCACTTCGGTGGAGCTGACCAGTGGACATTTTAGGATGACCCTGCTCCAGGTCATTGGGGCTAAAATGTTTGGTATATTCATACGATCCACGCAGTAAACGTGAAATAACGAAGACAATCATCACTCTAGGGGGTCGAGAGACCATATTAGGCTTCTCGTACTTGTTTCAAGTTAAGGACTTTTTTAAAGAGTGCTTTGCAGGTAATAGGACGTAACGTAACCCTAATCGGAAAGACATAGATAACGAAGCGAAAAACGAAACAATAAACTTTTGGACTGCAGAAAACTCTGATCCTGGTGTGACATCACCAATTCACCCTTATAGTTAACACCCTCGTGAACTCTATGCACGGGGATGTCAAGAAGTTATTAAAACCAGAGGAACCCCAACCAAATATTCAAACAGGCTTTGTACCACTTTTTGTCAAGATCCTCAGAGGAATTATATTCAAATCTCGGTTTTCTAGCTTAAACAATTAGTTAGTTTTACAAGTCATTTGTTTTGATACGTTTCTCTATAAACTCGGCCAAGCGGGTTAGAGGCGTGCAACTCGAATCTGAGGGTCGCCGCAAACATGCTCGCCCTTTCAGCCGTGGGGGCGTTATAATGTTACGCTAAATCCCACTATTCGTGGTAAAAGGGTAGCTAAAGGTTGGCGGTGGGTGGTGATGACTAGCCTGCCTTCCCTCTGGTCTTACACTGCTAAATTAGAGACGGATAGCGCAGGTATCTCTCGAGTAGTTTTGAGCGAAATTAAAAAACAAACAAACAGACTTACTAAAGACAAATATATGTGTTTGGATAACTGAAATATGAGGCTAGTTACAACACACAGTATTTGTAACTGTGTATTTGTAACCGTATAACACTAGTGCTGACACTACAATAATGCAGCCTCGTAACAAGTTACAGGAACAAATAAAAGTGTGAAAAAACATTGGATGATCCAGTAACTGTCTCTCCCGACGTCTGTCTGTCTGTCTGTCTACGTCGAAAAATCAAATTTGTGATATTTTTTTTTTACTTTTACTTTTTGTTTTACTGAACAATTGTGTTGAAACCACGACCATCTTTATCATTACCTTTGGGTTAACAGATATAAAAGAATGTAGTTTAATTTGGCTTGTCCATTCATACGTTCTCTGTGTGTATCAAAACACTTCTAAAAGAATCGTTAACTTCAGAAAGTAACATCGGCTGTTTTGGTAAAATACCTTATGTCATTTTTAAAAAAAAACAACTGAAAAGCAAATGAAAATGTTTATGTTTTATACTAACATAACTTGTCATCACATACCACAGTATTCCCGAAACTGTAATAACAGCTTTATAAAATGCTTTAGTGTGAGAAGTGATGAAGAAATGTAGTCATTCTCGGACGAATGGGAACTGGACAATAAAGCTGTTTTAAACTACGGACATGTCATGACATGTCACTGATTGTTCTTTAAAAAAACAAACATTGTTTGGTTTAGCTCACTGTTCAAATTACTTTCAGGCTAATCACTTCTACAAGATTATAGAAGAAATCCCAGTTGGTCTGCTTCCTCAGAGATACATTATGCAGGTATGATAAATGTTAGTTTCATGTCTTGTTTCCTTCCAACTTTAGGACCATCAACACTGAGATTCCTACAACACTTCAGCTTGTGTCACTTGTAGGTGATATGTTCGGAATATTTTCACAGTATTTATGAAAACGTAATTTTCCTCGTTAACAGTTTTCACTGTTTCAGGTCGATGTGTTAAACTTGAGATATCCGTTACTCTCACGTTACGGAACTAACGTGGTCTTAACATTTGTATAACACCTTTAAATACGTGTTATGTATCATTTGAAAAACATCTTAATAAAGTCCAGTATTTCGCATAGCTATTAAATACTTTTTAGTGGCGTTAAGGGTTATATATAATTTTGAAAACATGTTAGTAAAGTCGAGTATTTCATATAGCCGTTAAATACACGAATGTAATAATGTAAAGGATTTTGTAATCAATAAATACATGTTAGTAATGCAAAGAATTATATATAACTAATAATTAAAACTTTGGTAGTTTTAAAGATTACATATACCTATTAAATGTATTGTAAGGGTGTGTTTTAAATTTCACTTTGATTGTATTCAATGATCATCGGGATTTGTTTGTTATGGTAAGATTTTGTTCACTTGGTCATTTTTAACCTATAGGCGTCTAATTAGGCTTAAGAAATTATGTGTTTAATTAATTAGTTTTTGTCCTGATATTCCAGATAACAAACTCTGCCTTGAGAGCTGCAGAAAATCCGATTGCTTTCAGTGCGTCCGGGTTTTTTACCATCAATCAGTCTCTTATCACAACGGTTAGTTACATCCAGTCACTCCTTCAGTTTCTATATGTTTGTTGTTAAATGTCTTATTAAAAGTCTCCACACACGAGTAAAAATTTAGAAACGTTTAAAGTAGAAATAGAAATAGACTTGGTTTGTTTTTGAGTTTCGCAGATAGCCCTCATGTAGCTTTGCGGTGGGTTGTGGTAACTAGTTCCTCTAAGGATACTCTTTTACCAACGAATAGTGGGATTAAACGTACATTATAACGCCCCGACAGATGAAAGGGCAATCACGTTTGGTGTGACGGGAATTCGAACGGGCAAACCACCTGGCAATGCCAGGACTATTTGATTTTGATTACTATAAAATAATTAACTATCTATTTATTTTCAGTACAAAATTAAACAATGGACTATTCGCTTTCGGGATTTTATAGTTTACGTCCGTGAAGTTTTTTCTGACCCACCAGGTGGCAGTTTATCTGAACTAGTTTTCGTAAATCTGTTTTCTTAATAGTTACAGAATTTGTATTAGGTAACACTGAATTACATTTGCTTTCCGTTGTCCCCGACCTCATATTCTCTCCGACGGTAAGTTTGAGGGTTTATAACGCAAAATGTTGAGATCTAATCCCTACGCTAGACACGGCAGCAATAGACAGTCCACGTTTTAAAGTTTGATTCGTAGTATAAATAATTTCATTCGTCTGATACATAATTTTTAAAGTTTTGATTTGTCCATATCTTTATGTTTATCGTTCAATTATTTATGGTATATTTTTTTTTAATTCCAGAAATTGTCTTTTCCTCTTTGTTCCTACAAACATTTCATTTGTTCACATCTGTTAGTGTCCACCAGAGAGTTTGGTTGTAACTAAGCAAAAACTACCAAGGGGTATCAAAATCCGGTTTCCAGCGGTGTGAGTCCGCAGACGTACCGTTGTGCCACTGAGAGACTTGAGACGCTAAAATGTGAGGTTCGATTCTCCGCTGTGGAGACCGCAGATATCTTAACATAACCTTGCTCTAAAGTAGAGAAACAAACCTGTTAGCCGTATAAGTCAAAATGCAGACCCGACATGTTTAGGTAGTTAAGGCACTCGACTCGTGATCCGAGGGTCGAGGATTCGAATCTCCGTCATACCAAACATGCTCGCTCTTTCAACCGTGGGGGCGTTGTAATGTGATTGGTCAATCCTACTATTCTTTGGTAAAAGAGTAGCCCAAGAGTTGACGGTGAGTGGTGATGACTAGCTGCCTTCACTTTTGTCTTTCACTGCAAAATTAGGGACCGATAACGCAGATAGCTCTCGTGTAGCTTCGCGCGAAATTCAAAACAAAAAGCGGTCAAACTCGCTTAATTTTTTTCAATTGATGATTTGTTATTAAGTTAAACTCGATGTCTTTTTGTTGGATTATATCTTTAAAACATTCAGTGGTTTAAGTCTAAAGACGTTAAACAAAACGAAATTCGATAGTTTGAATGGAATTACGTTTTTCTTCCGCGCAAACAAAGTACGAAGAAATGCAATCTAATATTATAAAACAGATATATTACCGGGAAAATCTTTTCCAGCTAAATCTCTTTGTCTTTTCTTGTTCTTCTCTTCTGTCAGATAACCGGGGTCATACTGACATACACAGTAATTTTGATTCAAACCAGTAACACCGTTACCCTTCCAGACGTCACCTCCTCGACACCACCGAGTACACCAACTAATTTGCTATTCGAGTCAATGTTTTCGTCTTATGATTCGTCTTATGATTCGTCTTATGATTCATCTAAAACCATGAAGTAATTGCAGTCATTTTAATTAAAAGCTTTACAGTATCCCTTAAGTTGGCTGATATTCGTTTCTGAACACTCTTGTTGACCATCACTCCGGCTGAAGATGGACATTTCAAGATTCTCTGATTATTATATCCAACCGACAATGACCTTACTGCTGACCTCACCTGGCTATCAATGGTATTTTTAAGATCTTCTGTTGACCACTAGGTCACCGTGGGCTTTTCAAAGACCCCTGTTGACCGCTAGGTCACCATGAGCTTTTCAAAGACCTCTGTTGACCGCTAAGTCACCATGGGCTTTTCAAAGACCTCTGTTGACCGCTAGGTCACCATGGGCTTTTCAAAGACCTCTGTTGACCGCTAGGTCACCATGAGCTTTTCAAAGACCTCTGTTGACCGCTAAGTCACCATGGGCTTTTCAAAGACCTCTGTTGACCGCTAAGTCACCATGGGCTTTTCAAAGACCCCTGTTGACCACACCCATTGGACCTTGTTTGTCATATTTATATTTAAACTATGTCTATATTTAAACACACGTGTTATAAAGTGGCCACGTGTTTAAAATCCTTTACATGTATTTTGTATTGTTGCTTGCACTGTCAATATACTTTGGCCAATAAAATACAGTACACTTGCAATGTTTCAGTGCGTTTCTATATTCAACTTTTAAAGGGACCGTTTCAAAAAAAATTGGCACAACGATATCACAGAATAACATTTTTAATTTCCCTAAACAAATCACATTTAATCTCAAAAGAAAACGCGGTTAGTTCTTCAATTGTTTAGCTACTTATAATGTTTTGAAGGATCGTCTGTTTTCAAACAACTATATAAAGGTTGTTAGAGTTGTCCGTTAAACCACACATCACTAGCTACGAATATTAAACCACCCAAAAAATAAACACGACATTAGGATTTGATGGATCGCTTGTCGGTGTCGTACCATGTTTATCTAAAGTCATTTATTAATTACCTTCAATAAAGATAACCGAGTGGTAATCACTGGCACAACTTTGCAAGAAAGTAAATACAAGTTACCTCAGAAGACGTGCACGCCCTAGCAAAAAAAATATGAATGAGCTTTGATAAACATCAAAATTCTGACGAGAGACTCCAACTGTTTTCACTGTAAGGAAATATTCCAAAACCAGTAGGCCCAGCAGAGCCAGCTTGTTAGGGTACTGGGGTCGTAATCTGAGGGACGAGGGTTCGAATCCCCATCACACTAGGGCTTTATCCCCAACTGACTCAGCCACGTAAGAATAAACGGAAGGCAGCTGGTGATCAACACCTACAGCCACCTTTTGTCAACGAACAACGGGACTGACTCCTACATTATAACGCCCCTACGGCTGCAAAATAGCGAGCATGTTTTGTAAGACAACAGTTCGAGCCCGCGAGATGTGCACCTGATCACGTGATCTTGCCGGGCCAGAGGTTATGTAGAAGTACGCTGTAGTTAGAATCTAGTTTTGGAAGTGTTCCGATTTGAAAGGCCCACCACGGCCAGGTGGTTAAGGCGCTCGACTCGTAATCTGAGGGTCGAGGGTTCGAATCCACGTTGCACCAAACATGCTCGTCCTTTCAGCCGTGGGAGCGTTATAATGTGACGATCAATCCCACTATTCGTTGGTAAAAGAGTAGCCCAATAATTGGCGTTGGGTGATGATGACTAGCTGCCTTCCCTCTGGTCTTACATTCCCAAATTAGGGACGACTAGTACTGATAGCCCTCGTGTAGCTTTGCGCGAATTTAACAAAAAACAAAATCTCAGCTATGAAACGTCTGACGTACATTATTAGTATCTGAAGTTCTGATGGAAAAAGTTTATAAATTTTGAAACTGTTGAAATGAGATTTGAATTTTAAAAAGAATGTGAGTATAAACAAACGTCGTAAAATATTTTAATTATTCTAATACAAGGAAAAAAAAGAGAAGAAAGGCAAATATAAGAAAGTGTTAGAATGAAACAGATATTTTTAATCGTGAAACAAATGCCGAGAGATAAAAAATGGATTATTTGTGTTTAACCTTCAGTTTAGATCTAAAAAAAACACCAACACCCAAACTAAGGTTGCATTGTATTTAACAGATGACGCTTTATTAAGAGAGTCCTCACCCCACCAGTGGCACAGTTCGTGGATCTATGCTGCTACAAACCGGGTTTTGCAACCAGTGGTCGGAGAGAGCACAGATAGCCCCTTGTGTAGCTTTGTGTTTGATAAGAACCAACCAAACTTTATTGAGAGAAGTCCTCATACGTGATAAGCAGAGTTACTTCCTTATGTGTGTGTACATAGCTTTTACAAGTACGGAAATGCGTGCGTTTTTAGCTGTTTTAATACGACCGTTTATTATGCACTACTCGTGTGCTGTTCGTTAAACTAAAACCATTTCACGGCAAAAAGTTTCTATTATACTACTGATAGTGTTATTAACATTTTACGATGTTTTCGAGTGTTAAACAAATAAATTATAGGCTGAGATGAATTGTGAAGCATGGCTACATGAAGGCTATCTGCGCTAGCTGTCCCTAACTTAGCAGTGTAAGGCTAGAGGGAAGGCAGCTAGTCATCACCACCCACCGCCAACTCTCGAGCTGGTCTTTAACCAACGAATAGTTATATTGACAGTCACATTACAACGCTCCTATGGCTAAAAGGACGAGCATATTTGGTGTCACCGGGATTCAAACCCGCGACCTACAGATTACGAATAGAACGCCTTCACCCATCTGGTCATGCCGGGCCGAACGGGTTAGAAGAAATGTCATACAGTTGGTGTAGGTCTTACCCATCTGAAGACTTACAAAACTCAAATGGGGCCCGGCATGACCAGATGGTTAAGGCACTCGACTCGTGATGTGAAGGTCGAGGGTTCAAATCCCAGTCGCACTAAACATGCTCGCCCTTTCAGTCATGGGGGCGTTATAACGCCACGGTCAATCCTACTATTCATTGGTAAGAGAATAGCCCAAGGGATGGCGGTGAATGTAGCTTCATGTAGCTTTTGCGCGAAATTAAAAAATCAAACAAGCAAACTCAAATCGGTTTGTTTATTTTTGTATTTCGCCACAATTTCAGGTTAATAGTTCTATTCTGCTAATGGTTTCTTGTCACATTGTTCGGTTCTAATCGTGATGTGTTTTAAATGTACCGACAATGGAACTATGGAAATAATTCTTTATCAGTGCATAAAAAAACACCACACAAGCAGAAACTGTTACTACATTTATTATGACGTCATCACAGATACAGGCGCACCCTATATTACTTTATGAAAGGTTTAAATAGCACCCAAGCCAACTTGTTAACAAGCATTACTTATAAATTAAGCAGCTGCTTTATATACAGTTAATATTTCTAAAAACTGAAATACAGATAAATTAATAGTAGGAATCTCAGCTTGAGTAAAAGATAGTTTTGATAGAGTGCTAACGTGTACAAAAAAAATTCTATTTCCGCTAAGCACTTGGTAAATAGAAATCAAACCTACAGAACACGACAAAATAGACTTATGGATTGAGCATACGGAATACCACAAGTAAGGCTTGGAAATCACATTTACAGAATACAGTGAATAAAGTTTAGAAATCAAACGTATAGAAACGCTTTATTCTTAATCTCTTACAATAACAGTAAGTTTTAAATTATTTACACATATGGTACGTCCATTATCATTTAATTATTACACATATACACTGTTATATCACGAGAATTATTTAACACTGCTAGCTTAGTATACGATATTAGGACGAATCTACATCACCTAAATTAGTCGTACTTGGTGCAGTATTATTGGGATTATGGCCGAAAATGTTGATAACAACGAAGGTATCCAGTCGATGAATCAATACATTCTAATCATTACAACTTGTTGAGTTTTTCAAGACGCTGCACATTCGTGGGTAGACCAGCATTTTAAACTAATTACATTACGCTATGTAACACAAATTTTGTTCCTGGATAGAATGTGTTATTTCTTAATTGCTTATGTTGTAAAAGTACAGAAATTTTTACATTTTATTTACTTTAGGTCTGAATAAAATAACATATGAATCAAGATTTACATATTTATACTAAATTATACAAAAATGTTTAGAAGTGACTAGTTTTTCGTTATTTGCGACTGTAATGTAAATCACTTTCACGTATCCCAAATATAGTCTCCCATCATGCTTTCGTTACACGCTCCCGGGTCACAAAAGTAAAGCTTGAAGAGAAAAATTGGTCTTTTCCATTTACTTTAGGCATAAAGAATTGGGAAATAACATTTTCTGTCCAGGAACAAGAAACGGTAAACATTTTGTTACATGTTGTTATTAATGTGTGTGTAAGTGTTTCCTTATAGCAAAACCACATCGGGCTATCTACTGAGCCCACTGATAGGAATCGAACTCTTGATTTTAGCGTTGTATATCCGAAAAAATACCACTGTACTAGCAGGGGCCGATGTTATTAACGAGATAACATTTAATTATTATTGAAAATTGTAGAACCGATGACGATTCACAACTCCCGACTCTGGATCAAAACGACGGTGTAAGTAAATATGGCTCCAGTTATCTGAAAAAGGATTAAAGAAAAAGCTGATTTGACGAAACGTTTAATACGAGTTTTCTGAAAATTTCTTTAAGTAATTTCTGAAATACTGATACTGCTAGATTCACTTGTCATTTAACAAAAGTTGCACACCTTTGCGTATTAGCTCTACGTGTTGTTTCTTAAAGCAGTAAAGATTGTGGTTACTTGGAAGACAGAGGTAAATATTTACAAGTTAACTAAAGATACACGTGAAGAACTCAACAGAGAAAATATCGCGTTTTCCTTTATAGGACTTGTTAACATGTTAAATTAGACAGGAGCAGCAAACACCGCCAACATTTGTTGTTGTTGCTTATATCTGGATTCTAGGAGCCACTGTCCGGCAAGCTGACCAACATAAAGGTAAACTAACGTGGCAGGGGTGTAGTTTTGAGAGAGAGGAATCGTAAGAATTCTCTCTCCAACCGGGATGTTCAGGAACGTTGTGGTTCCTCTTCGTTCCCTTTCGTGAATTGTTATTAGGATTAGTTTTATTTATTTATTTATTAAATGATTTTTGACTCTGTTTTTTTTGGGTGGAGGATGTCACTCTGAATGTTATCTTGGACAGCGGCAAAGGCAGCACCAGAGAGAATGGCCAGGTCCCGTCCCGAAAGACAGAAGTCAAGCAGATATGACCAGCAGGCCATCCTGATTTTTTTTGAGCAGATTTTTTTTTGAATTAAGCACAAAGCTACACAATGGGCTATCTGTGCTCTGCCCACCACGGGTATCGAAACCCGGATTTTAGCGTGTAAGTCCACAGACATACCGCTGAGCCACTGGGGGGCGTTTTGAGCAGACCTGTATCGATTAGTGTAAACTAAAATATTGAAGATTCGTCGTTCATATGAACATAACGTGTTCGAATTCTATACGTTGTAATGATGCTTTACCACATTTTATCACTAAAACCTACAAAATATTTATCTTTACCGTTGTCATCAAAGCCCTGTTAATCCTGAAGAACCCTGAACCAGTGAAGTACACCTCTCCGTTTGACGTCATCAGAACGGAAAGAGGCATCTGAAAAGAATCAGGATTGTCACTGATGAAAATCGTTCAAGGGACAAAATCACTGACAAAACTTTCTAACAAAAATAATAATGAAACATTTAACTGAAAGAAGAATCTCAGAGAGCTATGGTTTGATTCTTTAATAACTCTACGTTAAAAGCGTTTTAAAATAGGAGTTCGATTGGTTTGTTTTTAATTTCGTGTAGGGCTACACGAGGGCCATCTGCTCGCCGTCTCTAATTTAGCATTGTAAGACTAGGGGAAGATAGCTAGTCATTATCACCCATGGCCGACTCTTGGGCTACTTTTTTACCAACGAATAGTGGGATTGGCCTTCACGTTATAACGACCCCTCGGCTGAAAGGACGAGCATGTTTGGTGCGACAAGTATTTCAGAGTACAGACATTTGTCTGCAACGGATACTATAACGACTGAAATAATGTCCTCACAAGTCACAACTCTAAATTATGATTAAAATACGTAATTATTACGTTAAATGTAATTATTATTACATACTTTTGAGTTTATATGTGTGTTTGATCCGTACTTTAATACGTAGTAAACACCGGTAGTCAATTATCACTTACTTCATGGTCCGGCAAGAGCAGGTGGATTAAGGCTTTCGACTCGTAATCCGGAGGTCGCGGGTTCGAATCACCGTCACACCAAACATATTTGATCTTTCAGCCGTGGGAGCTATTATGTGACGGTTAATCCCACTATTCGTTGATAAAAGAGTAGCCCAAGAGTTGGCGGTGAGTGGTGATGACTAGCTGCCTTCCCTCTAGTCTTACATTGCTAAATTGAAGACGGTTAGCGCAGATAGCTCTTGAGTTGCTTTGTGCAAAATCCAAAACAAACAAACACTCAAAATGCACGCACACACACACACGTACAAATAAAACAAATTCGCCCAATTCATTGGTCAACTATTTTGTGATGTTTTTCCCATAGTTCATGTAAGAAGTTTCTTGGTGTAATATAGTCAACAAAACATTTGAAACGCTTTTAAACACTTAACGTGTTGGTTGTGCTTATTAACGTTGTACAGCCTTCATCGTTCGTTTTTTATTCAAGTGCATTTTTATCTCTATTCAAAGTGTTTTCCGGATGTTGACCTAACGCAGAAAATAGTCCAGTTTGTATATGTGATGTTGAACCGGCATGGCCAGGTAGGTTAAGGTGTTCGATTCGTAATCTGATGGTCGAGGGTTCGAATCCCCACCACATCAAACATGCTCGCCCTATTAGCCGTGGGGCGTTATAAAGTTACGGTCAATCCCACTATTCGTTGGTGAAAGAGTTGGCGATGAGTGGCGATGCCTTCCCTCTAGTCTTACACTGCTAAATTAAATTAAGGACGGCTAGCGCAGATAGCCCTTGAGTAGCTTTGCGCGAAATTCGAAAACAAACACGATATACTGACGTCCTACTGATGTAGATTAGATAACAATAATAAGGAGACATGTGTGTCAGCCTTCTATTTGTGTTTCACAGCGCACTTTCATTCCAACCCACATCGGACAGAGTAGGTGGAGAGATAGAGTCAGTGGACTGAATGGGGATGGCGAATGAGATAGGAATAAAGTAAGCATGTTTCGGGGGTATATTTGGGGTATGTGGAGAAAAATGAGTTGAATGAGCGCGCTAATCGTTTGAACAGATTTAAATGATTTATCATTGAGTGCAATCACGAGAAACATCAACTTCATATAAGAGCACCGAAACATGTAGAGATTTCCACGTAATGTAGAAGTTAAAGATGTCTGTAAACTTATTACTTGTGGAGCTAATGAAAAATAAGATTTCGATATAAAAAACATCGCTGTGGTACGTAATGCCTTTAGACGGACTAGAACTGATGGAAAGAAGATCCCTTAGTTGGACTAATGCATCAATTTTGTTATCTCGTTCCAGCTCTAAGAACCGAAGGACTATTAGAGGATTACGTCCTCTCTTTGCCCAAGAGACAGTATCATAATAATCCTCCAAAAGATTGTTGTTGTTTTTGAATTAAGCACAAAGCTACACAATGGGCTATCTGTGCTCTGCCCACCACGGGTATCGAAACACGAATTTAAGCGTGTAAGTCCGCAGACATACCGGTGAGCCACTGGGGGGCTCCAAAAGAGTGGTTATGTAGTTCTGTAAAACTGTAATTCTATACTTACTTGTTGCACGTAACTCAGAGGAAGATTTCCTGGACAAGTTCCTTCTACAATTTTGAAGATCTGTCTCACCTGGATAACGTACATATGCAATAATAAAGATAAATTATATGTATTGTAAAAATATAAACATCGCATATCAAAACAGACGTAATTTTTAATGTACTGTAAAACTGATTATCCACGGAAGGATTGTGAATCAGAACAGGTGAGTCAACTGCCATTAAACAACCTAATAGTTTTTTAAGATAAAAAAAATTATTTTCAAAAGTGAAATCCGTTTTCTTTAGATGAAGAATTGAACCTTTCAGTTTTTCAATTGGTTGCTGATCTAAACTGTCCATAACAATACACTAATGATTGTAATAAATGAGTAAAAGTACCTTCTTTCCCAAACATTCCAAATAAGAGGTCATCATGAACATGCCTACAAAACTGTTAGTCATTAGAAACAGCAAGTAATTTCGAACTAATATTCAAAGATCCATACAACATGGAACCCCAGATGCAACAAAATATGGTTCCATTGGAAAAGTAAATAAATATTCCAGGAGATAAAAACCTATCAGTTTCTTTCATAATACTGGACAGACTAGAATGAAGTTTCTTGAATCTCTGCATTTTTAAAAGGTCTATTTTCCCCACTTTGTCTAACAGCTCTTCAACTTGGCTGTTCAGAGAATCAAATAATCCGATAAACACAACAGCGAAGTAAAGGACGAACAAGACGTTATGTTCTCCCCATGCCAGAAGGAAAAGGAGACTTGCGAAACCAAATACTGTGTAGAGTAAATCTCGGTACTCCGTATACGAATATCCCGCCACTGTCACGCTCAATACTGTGATAAAAGGTAAAAAGACGTAAAATAATACGAAATACATCTTTGCAAACCTTTTAATTTTTTTTTCGTTTGCAGAAGAGAGTCCAAGTTTTCTCTCCAGAATAGTAATTTTTTTAATAATTGAAACGCACTCGGGTCCCTTGTGCCAAGACACCACAGCGAAACTGAGGGAACCGAGACCCATAAGCACGAGCGCTGAAGTGTTGATGAAATTTGTGAATGGTGGATAAACATCTGATTCAAGTGTATGTAATATATCACATAACAGCCTGACAGCATAAGTAACCATATGATAACAGCGTAAATTATCACGAAACTGCATCTTTTCGCATAAGCATTCTCTGGACCACTTTCCGCTAAGCCCTCCACACAAGACCCTCCAATGATTCGAGAGAGAACCTTAAAATTGTGCGGAAAGTTCGGTAGATGGAGCTACGGACCGGTTCGTTTTTTCTTTCTCTTCATTGAAATAAATTGAGGGAATTCGACTATGAAACGCCATGTCAACCTTCGATGTGTTAGTCAACGCCAGAGAGCTAAGTGTTAGTACTTTTCAGAGAGAATTTATTATTATGAATTCGTATGCTGTGCGCATGCTCCGTTCCTTCATAACCAATCATCAAATATTTGTTCTTCACGTGTATCTAGATCACTTCTGAAAACATGTATGTTATTAGCTAAAAATGTATTCATAAAAATTTTGTTTCTTTGTTGCGATACGCAAAGTAGCAAATGGGTTATCCCTGTTAAGCCCACTGCAAAGACGATCGACCCAGAATATTAGGGTTATAATCCCTTAGTCTGATCCACCAAAGGTCACGAGAAATATTAAAATTATGAAACATTAAATAATTAGTATTCGATAGGGTCTTATTCTAAGATTTAAACTTTATTTTAAATAATAAAGATTTGTGGGTTATAGTAGCAGAAAGAATGCCATATCAGAATAGAAACCACTCACGCACAGGGCACTTGATATGAAAACAACAATGATAACCGAGGGCTGAAATAAGACTTGGTTTTTAATTTCAAAATTGTAAGTGTAACCACATAAACCAGAAATGGAAATATCAAGTGGGGTTTTGGTTTTGATTTATTTGTTTATGTGCGCAAAGCTGCGCAGTGAGCCCTTTGCGCCGTATCCATAGCAAGGATCGAACTCAGAATCTTAGCCCTCGTGAGTACTGCTGAGCAGCCACGAGCAAATTTTGGAACAATAAATGATAGAGAAAGGTCACTTGTTTTTTGACCAACAAAGCTGCACAAGAAACTATCTGTGTTCTGTTCACCAAGGGTATCGAAACCTCGTTTCTAGTGATATAACTCCTCAGACATACCACTATACCAGTTAAAGAGGATCATAGGATAGCAATCAATATATTGTCTTAAAAATAATTTATCAGTACGTAATGATAAGAACCTCAGAATTGTTAGGCTTACGTGTATATGAAATTCGGTTTAAATTATCATCAATTGATATAGATTATCTGTCGTTTAATCCGGGATACTCTAAAGGGAAGATAATTTATATTCATATCAATCGATTGTGTTCCAGTGGGTTTATGTGTAAGGTTTTACGTTCAACTATCCGATAATATGATAGATCAGCTGCACATAACAACAAAGTGGTTTTGTGGCTGACAACTTACTACTGTGTACACACCAGACACTGAAAAATGAGTTTGAAAGAAGAAAATTGCAGAATCCTGTCGCTTTGGCAACGATTAATAAATATTTTATGCCAAGTGAAACGGGATAAACGGTCTGGATCGCAAAACCCGATTTTAAAAATTACGGCTAACGACTTATCAGTTGGCTCGGCGTGTTTTATTGGGTAGTGTGCTCGGACTACGAATCCAAGGGATCATGGTTCGAGGCTTGTTGCTGTACTTTGATGTGGTTGGTAAGAAACAAGAAGAGTGCTCACATATAACTTTTCGGTCAACAGGTGACGATGACTAACAGTTTTTCCTCTAGTCAATCGGTCAAAGTTGGAGAATGTTGCTGTCCTACAGCACGAGGTCACAAAACCAATAAAAGAGACCATATCCTCTGATCATCCATCTAAACAATATCAACAACACCCCGCTTAGCGCGGTTAAGCGATAAGTCATAGTACACACTCAGTATTAATCATCAAGGAACTAGGCCGTCTTTTAATAACCCTTTTAAAACAAGATCCTCAGAAGTTGTTGTCTTTTTACTCTCGTAAGCTTTTTATCATTTACAACAGTGTTGGAATGACCTGTTATTAACTGATCTAACAAAACGTTCAGTAAAAGGACCGAGAAAGAAAGCTGCATACAAATGAATGTCTTAGCCTTTCGTAGATCTACGACACCCATGATAATAGTAAATAATTTAAAAGTTTCTATATCACGTTCTTGGTAAACTGTATACATGCTTTACAAGAATTACATACAGGTTCATGATGAACCTATAGGCTTAAAAGTTCATTAGCACTTCTATATATTAGAAAACACAAGTAAGCATTTTAAAATCTTGGCCAATAGAAAAACCACAAATGATAAAACAAAATGTAAAAAGTTATATTTGAATTATCAACAAGCATTTGTTGCAAACAAACGACTAACAACTTTTTGTTAACTTAAACACAATGTAGTACCTCATGACGTCAGTAAACCATTACAAGATCACATATATTAAGCATCACACAGCACCATATGACATCAATGAACCATTAAAACACTCATAAAATTAAGCATCCTAAAGTACCATACAACATCAATAAACTATTGAAAGATTCACATATATTAAGCATTCTACTGTACCATATAACACCAATAAACCGTCAAAAGATTCATATATATTTAAGAATTCTATGGTATCATACGACATCAATAAACCATTAAAAGATTCACATATATTAAGCACCATGCAGCACCATATGACATCAATAAACCATTAAAAGATTCACATATATTAAGCACAATGCAGCACCATATGACATCAATAACCATTAAAAGATTCACATATATTAAGCATCATACAGCACCATATGACATCAATGAACCATAAAGATTCACATATATTAATAATTTTAAAGTATTAACATGTTCCTTATCCTCTCTCCATTTATCAGTCTTCAATGTTGTGATAAAATATATCGTGAAATTGTTATCAACATATTAAAAAAAGTTGAGTGTTTGTGATGGAAATAAGATGTATTAGCACTTGTGGTGTTTGCCACCGGTAATTAAGTTTTTGTACTCGTCGAAGCCAAATACTTAACGACCTAGATGGTGACGCCATCTTTTGAACACAATATCGTGCTAATACGAGATTGTCATGTAAAGTCAGTGTTTACAAAGCTACTTCGCGTACGATAGCAGGACAATTAATAATACACACACAGTGGCTTAATTCGTATTGCACAACAACGGAAAATGTGAATACCCTTTTCACAACACTGACAGTTAATAACGGTATTTTCTGCAAGGCACATTTTAAAGTAATGTGTCAGTAAATTCACATTTCAAAAGTTATGAATCTCAAGATGAATCATCTGAGCACCAATAACCGTTTAAAGCATCAGTAAGTATCTTGGAGCAACATCGAATCAGGATACTTGCTGCAGACGTGCAATGATCAAACTTGTTGTCACTGTTTTAACTTGGACACTTCTTTTGTTTTGCCTTCTATTAAAGTCTCCTTTTCGAGAGACTTCACAAAAACTACATTGCTAAATCGTTATGAGCTACACGATGAATCCCTCTAGCAATTAAAAGCATATAAAATTGGAATATATTCACTTTATATTATATATTTCTCTCATGCTTGACATTGCCACGTAGTTAAGACCCTCGACTCCAAATCTGAGGGTCCCTAGTTCGAATCCCCGTCTCCTCAAACATGCTCGCTTTTTCAGCCGTGGGGCTTTGTAATGTAACGGTCAATCCCATTATTCGTTGCAGAAGAGTATCTTAATAATTGGGGGGTGGGTGATGACTATCTACCTCCCCTCTAGTCTTACACTGCTAAATTAGGGACGGCTAGCACAGATAGCCCTCGAGTAGCTTTGTGCGAAATTCCAAAACAAACAAACAAACAAAGATATGATTCGATGTTAAGGTGCTTGAGTCACAACATGCAGGACGCGGATCAAAACCTGAACTCGCCCTTTCAGCCCTGTAACAGTTAATCCCATCATTCAGTGGTAAAGACCAAGCCCAAGAGTTGGTGGTGGGAGGTGATGACTAGCTCCCTTCTCTCTAGTCTATAACTAAAATAAGAGGCGACTAGCGCAGATAGTCCCCGAACTCCGCATTGTTTTGCTAAACCCTAAATCTTACCACTAGGCTTTGCTCAACCCTACTTTCAAATTTTATTTTATTTACTTAGTGTATTTACTTAGTTTAAACAATGTGAGTGTCTATTTTCTTATAGCAAAGTCACATCCAGCTATATGCTGAGTATATCGAGGGGAATCGAACTCCTGGTTTTAGCGTTGCAAATTCGTGGACTTATCGCTGTCCCAGGATAGGACAGTTTAAACAGAAGTCGTTTTTCAAACTACGTTTTCTAGGTGTATCTTGACAGTGTGTAAGTATTTTAAACAAATACCGTTTTTAACGTATCAATAATAACAAAATTGGTTCATTTTCAAGGTGGACGTTCAATAAAAATAAACGTAAATTAAAGGGAATATCGAACGGCCCTGAAACGAACATTCCAACCTGCTTGTGGTTTAGCGCAAAGCTGCGAAATGACTGTCTGTAACGCGAGTACCACGGGTATCGAAACCCGGTTTTTAGTGTATAAGACACCAGATTTACCGCTAAGCCAGTGGAACACTGAGCATAATTTATTAAAACAAACAATAAACTAAAGTAGTCATATAAGTCGCAAATTCATTAATCAGAAATGAAGGAAACTTGCAAGGTCAAAGGTCACGTCTTTCACGGTCCTCAGTCAGCCCATCAGGTCTAGATACACTGTAAACCCTGCATGGTATTTCTTCATCTCTAATTTGAAACCGCGGACTGAGACTCAGCGGGTGAGCACCCTAATCCCCTACCCCCAGTGACACAGCGGAATGTCTGTAAATTCACACCAACCACTATAAACTCTGTTTCGAAACCCGTGGTGGGCAGAAGCAAAATTAGCCCATTGTGTAGCTTTGGGATTAATTCGAAATAAGCAATCAGCTGTTAATCACTAAAATATTTTTTTCGACAATAGAAACTGCATTGACCATATCCATGGATTAACCGTCACATTATGACGGGCACACGGCTGAAAGGGCAAGCATATTTCTTGTAATCGGGATTCGAACAAGCGAACCTCAAATTAGGAGTCGAATGCTTTGTAAGAGCTCTGTAGTTGCTTGGTTTTCATTTGGAATTTCGTGAAAAGTTACGTGATGAAAACCTGCGTTAGCCATCCTTTACTTAGCTGCGAAAGAGAACTCACCGCCAACTCTTGGGCTACTCTTTTACCATCGAATAGCGGTATTAACCGTTACTTTATAAGACCCTCACGGCTGACAAAGCGAGAACATGTAATAGGACAGTGATTCGAGCCTACGACCCTTAGATCACAAAAGTCGATCTCCCTAAACATCTGGAAATACAATATAATCCCTCAATCAACGTGTATGTGAGTGTCAAGAAACATATAAACAAATGGGAATCCACGCGATTACTACTAGCTCCCTTCAATTAGTAGCACAGAAAGTTTCAGTATTTCCTACCCGCCTTTCGAAAACAGTTGTTATAATAAGGTTAAAAACAAACAGTGGTTGACTGATAAATACATCACTCCAACACGTTCTAAAAGATAAAGTCCGAATATCCTATTGGCCATTTCAAACGGAAATTAGGCTAAAGTCGTTTTTTTCACGGTCGTTAATCAACCTGGTCTTTAGTAACGATCCTGTTTGACGTAAATATATAATATTTTTTATTTTTAACGCTAATGATAAAGGTAGCCAATAGGACGTTGTGTTAGTGTGTAAGTGTTAACACTGTTGTTGATTTTTAGATGACTTTATTAGCTCGTTATTTTTCTCAAGCGGATGTTGACCGTTGACATCCTGGTGTTTGCTATAGCTCAATTAATTTCGCTTGACTGACAGGCTATTGTAGTTAAAACCTTGGTGGTTCGTCACTGCTCGTGTCGTCAGGTTCTAAGCTTTTTTTGCTCTCGATTCTCAGTATTTCGTGAAGTGTAATAAGGTGGTTAGGGCCCTAGACACGCAACCTGTGGGTTGCGGGTTTGAATTTTCGTTACATCAGATGTGCTCGCTCTATCAGTCGTGAGGATGTTATAATGTTACGGGCAATCTCAATATTCGTTGTGAAAAAGTAGCCCAAGAGATGGCAGTGGGTGGTGGTGACTAGCTGTCTTTCCTCTAGTCTTACACTGCTAAACTAGGGACGGCTAGCGCAGATAGCCCTTGTGTAGCTTTGCGCGAAATTCAAAAAAACAAATAAAACAAAACCTTGTATTCTTTGGTAAAGAAAAAAACATTTTCAATAGAAATCTTGAAGACAAACAGATTTAGTATGAAAAATAGGAATTTCTGCATATCTTAAAATAATATATCGTGTAATATATAATTATTTCCATCTTTGTTTATATTCTGTGTCAGTTTGTTAAATACACCAAAATATACGTTACTTTTTTGAGATGTTGTTGTTGTTTTGAATTAAGCACAAAGCTACACAATGGGCTATCTGTGCTCTGCCCACGCCGGTATCGAAACCCGGATTTTAGCGTGCAAGTCCGCAGACATACCGCTGTGCCGGCTGCTTTTTTTAAGAAGAAATCACTAAAGCTATTTGATTGCATTAGTTAGTAATAAAATATTTTAACAATCCTGTAAATAAACTGATATACAAAATGCTGTTATGTCTTTATTGACAGAACTGTGCCAAATACTGTTACGTCTTTATTGACAGGACTCTACCAAATACTATTACGTCTTTATTGACAGGATTGTACCAAATACTGTTATGTCTTTATTGACAGAACTGTGCCAAATATTGTTACGTCTTTATTGACAGAACTGTACTAAGTACTGTTACGTCTTTATTAACAGGATTGTACTAAATACTATTACGTCCTTATTGACAGGACTCTACCAAATACTATTACGTCCTTATTGACAGGACTGTACCAAATAATGTTACGTCTTTATTGACAGGACTGCACCAATTACTATTGTTTCTTCTTCAATAGGAATTCTCCAAATATTTTTGTTTTTTTCTTTATTGACAAGGATACACCAGATACTATTGTTTCTTTATTAACAACAATACATCAGGTACTATTGTTTCTTTATTGACAAGGATACACTAGGTACTGTTTGTTTCTTTATTGACAATGATAACCAGATACTATTGTTTCTTTATTGACAAGGATACATCTGGTACTATTGTTTCTTTATTGACAAGGATACATCAGGTACTATTGTTTCTTTATTGACAAGGATACACAAGGTACTATTGTTTCTTTATTAAGATATATTGAGCATGATTGATTCCAAAATTGTTTCGTATACCCATTTTAACTTTCTTTTTTCAACATACATTTTAAACACCAATCAAATTTTATCTTTCAAAATTATTTATACAATAAAATAATTTTTGTTATTCGAGGGTTTGGGTAAAATATTCACCAGCTTCCAAAAGGTTAGCTTTGTGTCTTCATGGTTTGTTTCTATCTATTGATCAAACCAAATTATAAGATATTAGTACATGGAAGAATTATTCAGTGCTATATGATACAACATACTGTTGCACAGAAAAGTACAATGCAGTGGTGTAACGTATTGTGCTAAAGAATACTGTTGCATAACAGATATTAATATGTAGTGTAATAAAGTACAAGCAAGCTACGGTCTTATGAATCATGTTACAATATTATCACATTAGAGGGTAATATAAACAACAAATAAAATATGACAGTGTGTAATATATCAGGAACAAAGAATAACCTTGTATTACCTCCACAATCCACATTGTTTGGGAAGTCACACCACTTGTTTTCAGGATGATAAAGAAGACCCCAAGGGCAGTTCTTTACAATAGGCACTCCACCCACACAGTGATAATACTGTGCGCAGTTGTCCTTCTTCGGAAATAATCCGACAGGTTCCGGACATTCGTCGGTAGGTTCATAGTCGACTGGGAAACAAATGGATAAATAAGTCACGATACCTCGCTTTATATGTTCTATGTAGATTTATAGTCAGGTGTGAAACATAGAACCAAATAACAGTTAAATATTGTTCAAAACCCAATTGGTTATGATAAATTTTGGTGCACGAGTGTCGTTCTCGTGTGATAAGATATTGTTGAAGAATTTTTCGTTAAGAAAATAGAAAATGTTTGACATTTTATTTCAGAGACATCCAAGGTTAGATCTCCGTATCGAACGCATGCGATCAACAGTTGTGTCATTAATACGGTTCTTCAATCATTGCGATTATCGTAACATTGGTGCTGTAAACTTTGATTTTGATGGATGTGATTCGTAGCGTTCAACACGTTGAAACACGCGCTACTGTTCTACCCATCAGGGGTTTAGAAACCTGGTTTTTAGTGGTACGAGTCCAGTGACTTATCAGAAGGTCAAAAGAGCTTATCTTTAACAAATGTTGTCCACCCTGTTTTAAAGAAGTTGCTTGCAGTATTCAGTTATGGACAAATTCTGTTCTATAGATGTAAGTACGCAGGCTCCCCCCCCCAACTAATACAGCGGTAAGTCTACGGATTTGCAATGATATAATCAGGGGTTCGATTCCTCCCGGCGTGGCTTTGCAATTAGAAAACACAAACACGTGAGTGCGCTGACATGCCGCTGTTCCACTAGGGGGCTTGTAAATAAGAGAGATACAGCATTATCTATTACCTCAACTCTGAGTCATAACTCTGAGATAACGTTACAGATAGTTGTTTCTGTAGTGGTATTAACATGAGATAACGTTACAGATAGTTGTTTCTGTAGTGGTATTAACATGAGATAACGTTACAGATAGTTGTTTCTGTAGTGGTATTAACATGAGATAACGTTACAGATAGTTGTTTCTTTAGTGGTATTAACATGAGATAACGTTACAGATAGTTGTTTCTGTAGTGGTATTAACATGAGATAACGTTACAGATAGTTGTTTCTTTAGTGGTATTAACATGAGATAACGTTACAGATAGTTGTTTCTGTTGTGGTATTAACATGAGATAACGTTACAGATAGTTGTTTCTGTAGTGGTATGAACATGAGATAACGTTACAAACAGTTGTTTCTGTAGTGGTATGAACATGAGATAACGTTACAGATAGTTGTTTCTGTAGTGGTATTAACATGAGATAACGTTACAGATAGTTGTTTCTTTAGTGGTATTAACATGAGATAACGTTACAGATAGTTGTTTCTGTAGTGGTATTAACATGAGATAACGTTACAGATAGTTGTTTTTAGTGGTATTAACATGAGATAACGTTACAGATAGTTTTTCTGTAGTGGTATTAACATGAGATAACGTTACAGATAGTTGTTTCTGTAGTGGTATGAACATGAGATAACGTTACAAGTAGTTTGTTGTAGCGGTATTAACATGAGATAGTTACAAACAGTAGTTTCTGTAGTGGTATTAACATGAGATAACGTTACAGATAGTTGTTTCTGTAGTGGTATTAACATGAGATAACGTTACAGATAGTTGTTTCTGTAGTGGTATTAACATGAGATAACGTTACAGATAGTTGTTTTTATTAGAACGAAAGTAAACACGTGATAAATAAATTAATTCATTGGTGAGACAAAACTAACTTCAGGGAGGTACAAACAGTAAAAGGATAAAAAACACGTGTGATCTTTCACATATTGTTTGTATCCCTTGTAAATCACATATTGTTTGTATCCCTTGTAAATCACATATTGTTTATATCCCTTGTAAATCACATATTGTTTATATCCCTTGTAAATCACATATTGTTTATATCCCTTGTAAATTATTGTCTGATCTCTGGACCTTACGTATTGTTAATTCATTATTTTTTACTAATTAGCCACATATAATTATTTCATAAGTAGTAACATCATCCATTGTTGTTTGTTTGACTTTTGTAGATGCAGAAGTGGACATATAAAAACCGATCCGTGGTACAATGTTCCACAAGACTGCGTCCATCAATAACCTTCGGTCTTACTTTTAACATTTTTCTCACTTTTAACCTGCTTAAAACAATCCTCGCTGTTAAAGTTAACATTGTCGACGAGTTGTCTCTCATAATCCCTAACTATTTTTAAAGTAAACACTTAAGTTTGCAACAGATCTCGAATTTTTTCCAATCTCTCTGACAATTTAAACTTCTAAACGTGTGAGTTTTATCCCAATTTTCGCTTTTACGTTTTTAATAAGTCTAGTTTAAGGAAGATGCTTATCTAACGTTAAGAGCGACTTATTTAAATAATGATATTTCTCAAATGTATCTCACTATTACTTCTCAACTCAGTTTTCCACTCCACCAATGATAAGTCTTGTTTCATATGCTCATATCATAAGTAAGAGAAACACAAAAATCGACTTTTCTTGGTTTGTTTTTTGTTTCGCGCAAAGCTACACGAGAGCTATCTGCGCTAGCCATCTCTAATTTAGCAGTGTGAGACTAAAGTGAAGGGAACTAGTCATCACCACCCACCGCCAACTCTTAGGCTACTCTTTCACCAACGAATAGTAGGATTAACCGTCACATTATATCGCCTTCCACGGTTGAAAGGGCAAACTTGTTTGGTGCGACCGGGATTCGAATCCGCGACCCTCAGGTTACGAGTCGAACGCCTTAATCCACCTGGCCATGGCTGGAAAGACGTTATTACATGCTCATAACTAGCTTTCTGGAAATCAGGAGCTAAGACTTTCATACTGTTTAGTTTTCCTCATCAGATCGTAAAACATCAAACCCAATTCACGCATACATTCCCAGAATTCACTCATATAACTCAACAAAATGAAAAACATCAGTGGTTTATGTCCATTTATTTTTATGTAGCAATTACAGTTAAAAGTGTTTAGGTTTTAAAGTTGCTCTCTAATTCCCTTAAGATTATTTGTTTTAACAGAGTTTAACAGATGCGTGTGAAACTTGGCAAAGCATGCGGTGTTTTCTCCAGAATATTGTGTTGTTAGATGTCTGTAGTCCTTTAAAAAAACGATTCATAAAAGCATCGGTTGTTAGACAATTTAACACCAGGTTTTCATACTGCTGAGAAATCCACCACCAGGGGAAAGTCGGGTTTTTCAATTCAACAAATAATTTTAAAAGATCAATAAATACATTTAAAAATAAAAGAAATTGTCCAATAATAACATGATCGTAGAGTTGGGTGTGTCAGTTCAAATAAATATCGGCAAATACGAGCACTCGAAACGTTTGATTGACATACTATCTTCTTTGTGCCCGGCATGGCCAAGGATGTTAAGGTGTGCGACTCGTATTCTGAGGGTGGGGGTTTGCATCCCCGTCGCGCCAAACGTGCTTGCCCTATCAGCCGTGGGGCGTTATAATGTGACAATCAATCCAACTGTTCATTGGTAAAAGAGTAGCCCAAGAGTTGGCGGTGGGCGGTGATGACTAGCTGCCTTCCCTCTAGTCTTACATTACTAAATTATGGGCGGCTAGCGCAGATAGCCCTCGAATAGCTTTGCGCGGAATTCCAAAAAAACAATTATCTTTTTGCTTAAGAACAGAGTTACACAAAAGGCTCTCTGACCTGTGCCTATTATGTGTATCGAACCAAGATATTTAGCGTAAGAAGCGCGCGAATTCACAATTCCCACGATGGTTTGCGTCTTGTTAATCACAATAAACTATCTGTGATGTACCTTTCAGTTTAACAAAGCGGAGTATATCACTTAATAGCTAGATGGCGCCAGTTTCGCGCAAAGCTACTCGAGTGTTATCTGCGTTAGCCCTCCCTAATTCAGCAGTGTAAGACTGGAGGAAAGGCTGGTAGTCATCACCACCCACCGCCAACTCTTGGGCTACTCTTTTACTAACAAATAGTAGGATTGACCGTCACGTTATAGCACCCTGACGGCTGAAAGGGCGAGCATGTTTGGTGTGACGTGGATTCAAACCCGCGAGCCTCAGATTACGAGTCGAGTGCCTTAACCACCTGGCCATGCCGGGGCCTTTGAATAGTGCCTCACCTCAACCGTATTCAAGTAATGAACTACTGTGAAAATCATATTAAAATATAGTGTTTTTCTCATAACAATGGCACATCGGGGCTTTGGGCTGTGTCCATCCAGAGGAACCAAGACCCTACTTTTAACGTTGTAATTCTATATACTTACCGCTGTCCCAGCTGTGGACTGTATAATAATATAATCTTATAATATTTTAAATTATAATCTAATATCAAAATATATTTTAATATTTTGTGATAATTTAATTTCTTTCAGCATTTTGTAAATGTTCATCGGTTTTCTTTCTTTTTTAAACTCACAGTAAGCTTACGGATTTAGAACGTTAAATATCGATGTTCGGTTCCTGCTGTAATTAGAGACAATAACCCAAAGCGGTTTCGCTCTAAAACAAGCCAGCAAACTAACAAAATCTTATGTAAAGTTGTTAAAGATTAAATTTGAGAATAAATTATCCGTGCTCCGCCAGGCGGGAGTACTAAATCCAAATTTTTAGCGACGTAATCCTTCTGACTTACCACAGAGCCACCAAGGGCTAGATGGCATTATGTTTCGTAATGTATTAATATAGTCGACAACTGACTACCTACAAGATAATTTTCTGCATAATTCTTTTCTTAGAAGCGTGCATTTGTTTCTTATATTAAAAAAAAAGAAACCACATCGGGTTTTCTGCTGTGTGCACAGAGAGAAATCGAACCCCTGATTTTTAGCGTTGTAAATCCAAAGATGCACCGCTTTTCCAGCAGGGGGCTTTTCTTGTTTTGTTTGTTTGTTTTTTGGAATTTCGCACAAAGCTACTCGAGGGCTATCTGTGGTAGCCGTACCTAATTTAGCAGTGTAAGACTAGAGGGAAGGCAGCTAGTCATCACCACCCACTACCAACTCTCGGGCTACTCTTTTACCAACGAATAGTGGGATTGACCGTCACATTATACACCCCCACGGCTGGGAGGGCGAACATGTTAAGCGCGACGTGGGCACGAACCAGCGAATTACGCTTTACGCGCTTGGCCATGCCAGGCCGGGGGCTTTTCTTAAAAACTCGTCACAAAGATTTATCGGTCAGCCTAGTGTGTGTGTATTTTTCGTACAGCAAAGCCACAAAGGGTTATTTGCTCAGCCCACCGAGGTGAATCGAAACCCTGATTTTAGTGTTGTAAATCCGTTGTACTAGCGGGAGGTCGATTAGCGTAACGTTAATACTACAATCATTTTAAAAATTATGTAAGCGTCATCGTGGAAACTTTCGCCCTGATTTAATAACGTATTCAGCGAAGAAGGTAAAAGCAGCATATTACTAAATAATATTTGACTTAAACATCGAATAATACATTTTAATAATTATTTTAAGGTAAATTTTAAAAAAAATTGAATCATTAACAAAGTCATGCTAAAGAAAATTTCACTCAGAGGTTTCATTTTGGTTGCAAGTTCGAATCCCCGTCATATCAAACATGCTCGCCCTTTCAGCCGTGAGGGTGTTATAATGTTACGGTCAATCCTACTATTCGTTGGCAAAAGAGAAACCCGAGAGTTGGCGGTGGGTGGTGATGACTAGTTGCCTTCCCTCTAGTCTTACACTGCTAAATTTTGGACGGTTATCGCAATTAGCCCTCCAGTAGCTTTGCGCGAAATTAAGCAATTCAATTCGGCACCACGTGATAAACTTACTTACAAAAGTCCCTATAGCAGTATAGGTTACTTAGAGAACTTATACCTCTGATTGGTTGGTCGGTAATCAAGCATTTAATGCTCCGCCCAATTGAACAGTATATTGGATTGAAAGGTCCGTGTCTCGTTGTCAAATTCTCGTGAACTCCTCTAGAACCATGAGATCTCATTTCCAAGTCCGCCCTTTTAAAAAGAAAGACATTAGCCAAGAAAATTCCGTCGTTTATCAGAGTTTTCGGATAATCACTTGGGTTTATCGACTCGTTGGATCTTCGTCTCTTGTTGGATTGAAAAGAAGTGATTCGACAGAATTACGCGCCAAAAGATGCAATTTCTGGTTGATTTATTTCTCCTTCCTTTGGTTTTCGTGCATTGCTTTTGTTGTCGCTGCTTCGTTTCTCATTATGAATGAAACGAAGGTTCAAAATCGGGTCTACTCGTCCTTTATTCAGATCTTTAGTTTCGGATTACTAACAGTGAGTGGAACTTTCTTTAGCATCATGTTCTGGTACAAAGGTCCAAAGATTGTCGCTGTTCTCAAACAGATGATTAATCTTGAAAACGACCTTTCTCTTTCATTGAAGTCAAAGGCTAGAATAAAATACTTTGTAGGATTATTTATATTCTATGCCTTTGTTGCTTTACCTGCTGTAACGTTTTTGATTGGCTACGTCTACGTGAAAATTAACTTCACTTTTCAGTTTGGTTCAGGGCATATCGCCTTCCTACTATGTTTCACAGTTTCGTATCTTTTTAATATTTGGGGAAGTATACTTTTTATTTATTCCGTTTATTTTGCTTTGGTTTTTACCAGTTTCTTTGATTCTTTAAACTTTCAACTTCAGAAGGAATTGAATGATAGGGAAATATTAGAACCTCATAAATTGGAACGATTTCGAAAACTGCATTTTAAGCTCACGGAACTCGTGGATGTTGTGGATGCAGTGTTGTCACCCTGTGTTTTTCTCTTCTTTCTTATTGGGGTTCAATACTGCTGTATTTGTGGAGCATTATGGTACCGTGGTGAATCATTCACAGAGCCGTATATTCTATTGTTTGTATTTTCTTCACTGTTCTTTTCAATGTTTGCAATCTGTATGTCTTCAAGTGGTATAACAGAAAAGGTAAGCCGTATAAACTGTAAGCCTCAAATAGCACGAAATGCACAATTCAGTAACAACCACAACACTTCAGATTGACTCACGATTTTTTTCGCAGTATATAATGTTAACGAATGAAGTTAACACTAATGGTATATTTTTTCTGTCTCTCTCTCAATCTGTCTGATTATTCGTTATTTTCTTTCTTAACATAATTTCTGAAACTAACCCTCTTATTTAAAACGATTTTTATTTACTAATTTTGCCATCTTTTTTCCTGATTTGAGTACAAGCCCTTTGATAACTTTAGGTCACACAGAACAATTTCCTTTGGAGTTCACTGGTATTTATCGTTAAAGTAATATTTAGCCAAAGTAAAATCATGCTTTTGTGAACACACTTACTGGGTCATCCACAGTGGTGGAAACACTTCACTGCATCACCAACTTTTATTCACACTTTTATTCGAAGCAATCTTTTATTTTGAGGCCACGTAGGCGCAACTGAATTTTATAGATGATGGAGTACAGTGTAATTCTTACACCAGCAGTCTTATAGACAGTTCTGGTGTTGCACCAATCGTCTCTTGGCTATAAATGGACATAATTACTTGTCAGAAGCCTACTTCCTACAACATGCGTTTGACACTAGCATGGCAGATTGAAGTTGGCCATTTTACTATAGGCCACTTGGTGCAGACATAGAGAAAGATTGGCCATGGTATAGTGAGAGGAAACTTCCACAACAGTGGATGAACGTGTTTTGAAACGCATGCAAAATCATCGACTGTCATCCACAGATCTCAAAGGATTATGGCAAGAACTTCAAGCATTGCTGTCTCTGTAAGAAGACCAGGAAAGAAACTTCTTCTTGCCAATGATATGAAGTTCATTAGAACCAAAGACCATGATGATTGGACTGGAATGGAGTGACCTGTTCGAATGTGATGGGAAGCACTTTGTATGACATCGGACTGGAGAGTAACCTGCATTCATGGACATGCATCTCTGGCCAGAGTGTGTGTTGTCTGTGTTGTGTGAAAGGCAACACAAATGTTAACAAGTACACGACACTCTTAGGTCATAAAGCCATCAATTTGAAATCACTTCGGTGGAGCTGACCAGTGGACATTTCAGGATGACCCTGCTCCAGGTCATTGGGCTAAAATGTTTGGTAATATTCATACGATCCACGCAGTAAACGTGAAATAACGAGACAACATCACTCTAGGGGTGTCGAGAGACATATTAGGCTTCTCGTAATTGTTTCAAGTTAAGGACTTTTTTTAAAGAGTGCTTTGCAGGTAATAGGACGTAACGTAACCCTATCGGAAACGACAATAGATAACGAAGCGAAAAACGAAACAATAAATCTTGGGACTGCAGAAAGCTCTGATCCTGGTGTGACATCACCAACTCACCCTTTATATTTAACCCCTCGTGAACTCTATGCCACGGGGATGTCAAGAAGTTATCACAACCAGAGGAACCCAAACATATATTCAAACAGGCTTTGTAACCACTTTTTGTCAAGCTCCTCAGAGGAATTATATTCAAATCTCGGTTTTCTAGCTTAAACAATATTAGTTAGTTTTACAAGTCATTTGTTTTAATACGTTTCTTACTAAACACGGCCAAGCGTGTTAAGGCGTGCAACTCGTAATCTGAGGGTCGCGCCAAACATGCTCGCCCTTTCAGCCGTGGGGGCGTTATAATGTTACGGTAAATCCCACTATTCGTTGGTAAAAGGGTAGCTAAAGAGTTGGCGGTGGGTGGTGATGACTAGCTGCCTTCCCTCTGGTCTTACACTGCTAAATTAGAGACGGATAGCGCAGGTATCTCTCGAGTAGTTTTGAGCGAAATTAAAAAACAAACAAACAGACTTACTAAAGACAAATATATGTGTTTGGATAACTGAAATATGAGGCTAGTTACAACACACAGTATTTGTAACCGTATAATACTAGTGCTGACACTACAATAATGCAGCCTCGTAACAAGTTACAGGAACAAATAAAAGTGTGAAAAAACATTGGATGATCCAGTAACTGTCTCTCCCGACGTCTGTCTGTCTGTCCACGTCAAAAAATCAAATTTGTGATTTTTTTTTTTTTTTTACTTTCTGTTTTACTGAACAATTGTGTTGAAACCACGACCATCTTTATCATTACCTTTGGTTTAACAGATATAAAAGAATGTAGTTTAATTTGGCTTGTCCATTCATACGTTCTCTGTGTGTATCAAAACACTTCTAAAAGAATCGTTAACTTCAGAAAGTAACATCGGCTGTTTTGGTAAAATACCTTATGTCATTTTTTAAAAAAAAACAACTGAAAATCAAATGAAAATGTTTATGTTTTATACTAACATAACTTGTCGTCACATACCACAGTATTTCCGAAACTGTAATAACAGCTTTATAAAATGCTTTAGTGTGAGAAGTGATGAAGAAAACGATGGGACTGGGGAACTGGACAATAAAGCTGTTTTAAACTACGGACATGTCATGACATGTCACTGATTGTTCTTTAAAAAAATAAACAATGTTTGGTTTAGCTCACTGTTCAAATTACTTTCAGGCTAATCACTTCTACAAGATTATAGAAGAAATCCCAGTTGGTCTGCTTCCTCAGAGATACAATGCAGGTATGATAAATGTTAGTTTCATGTCTTGTTTCCTTCCAACTTTAGGACCATCAACACTGAGATTCCTACAACACTTCAGCTTGTGTCACTTGTAGGTGATATGTTCGTAATATTTTCACAGTATTTATGAAAACGTAATTTTCCTCGTTAACAGTTTTCACTGTTTCAGGTCAATGTGTTAAACTTGAGATATCCGTTACTCTCACGTTACGGAACTAACGTGGTAACATTGTAAACACCTTTAAAACGT
>CM022402.1:7763022-7898943 GCA_011833715.1 Carcinoscorpius rotundicauda
TTCACATATTGTTTGTATCCCTTGTAAATCACATATTGTTTGTATCCCTTGTAAATCACATATTGTTTATATCCCTTGTAAATCACATATTGTTTATATCCCTTGTAAATCACATATTGTTTATATCCCTTGTAAATTATTGTCTGATCTCTGGACCTTACGTATTGTTAATTCATTATTTTTTTACTAATTAGCCACATATAATTATTTCATAAGTAGTAACATCATCCATTGTTGTTTGTTTGACTTTTGTAGATGCAGAAGTGGACATATAAAAACCGATCCGTGGTACAATGTTCCACAAGACTGCGTCCATCAATAACCTTCGGTCTTACTTTTAACATTTTTCTCACTTTTAACCTGCTTAAAACAATCCTCGCTGTTAAAGTTAACATTGTCGACGAGTTGTCTCTCATAATCCCTAACTATTTTTAAAGTAAACACTTAAGTTTGCAACAGATCTCGAATTTTTTCCAATCTCTCTGACAATTTAAACTTCTTAAAAAACGTGTGAGTTTTATCCCAATTTTCGCTTTTACGTTTTTAATAAGTCTAGTTTAAGGAAGATGCTTATCTAACGTTAAGAGCGACTTATTTAAATAATGATATTTCTCAAATGTATCTCACTATTACTTCTCAACTCAGTTTTCCACTCCACCAATGATAAGTCTTGTTTCATATGCTCATATCATAAGTAAGAGAAACACAAAAATCGACTTTTCTTGGTTTGTTTTTATGTTTCGCGCAAAGCTACACGAGAGCTATCTGCGCTAGCCATCTCTAATTTAGCAGTGTGAGACTAAAGTGAAGGGAACTAGTCATCACCACCCACCGCCAACTCTTAGGCTACTCTTTCACCAACGAATAGTAGGATTAACCGTCACATTATATCGCCTTCCACGGTTGAAAGGGCAAACTTGTTTGGTGCGACCGGGATTCGAATCCGCGACCCTCAGGTTACGAGTCGAACGCCTTAATCCACCTGGCCATGGCTGGAAAGACGTTATTACATGCTCATAACTAGCTTTCTGGAAATCAGGAGCTAAGACTTTCATACTGTTTAGTTTTCCTCATCAGATCGTAAAACATCAAACCCAATTCACGCATACATTCCCAGAATTCACTCATATAACTCAACAAAATGAAAAACATCAGTGGTTTATGTCCATTTATTTTTATGTAGCAATTACAGTTAAAAGTGTTTAGGTTTTAAAGTTGCTCTCTAATTCCCTTAAGATTATTTGTTTTAACAGAGTTTAACAGATGCGTGTGAAACTTGGCAAAGCATGCGGTGTGTTTTTCTCCAGAATATTGTCATTGTTAGATGTCTGTAGTTCCCTTTAAAAAAACGATTCATAAAAGCATCGGTTGCTAGACAATTTACACCAGGTTTTCATACTGCTGAGAAATCCACCACCAGGGGGAAAGTCGGGTTTTTCAATTCAACAAATAATTTTAAAAGATCAATAAATACATTTCAAAACATAAAGAATTGTCCATAATAAACATGATCGTAGAGTTGGGTGTGTCAGTTCAAATAAATATCGGCAAATACGAGCACTCGAAACAGTTTGATTGACATACTATCTTCTTTGTAGCCCGGCATGGCCAAGGATGTTAAGGTGTGCGACTCGTATTCTGAGGGTCGCGGGTTTGCATCCCCGTCGCGCCAAACGTGCTTGCCCTATCAGCCGTGGGGCGTTATAATGTGACAATCAATCCCACTGTTCATTGGTAAAAGAGTAGCCCAAGAGTTGGCGGTGGCGGTGATGACTAGCTGCCTTCCCTCTAGTCTTACATTACTAAATTATGGGCGGCTAGCGCAGATAGCCCTCGAATAGCTTTGCGCGGAATTCCAAAAAAACAATTATCTTTTTTGCTTTAAGAACAGAGTTACACAAAAGGCTCTCTGACCTGTGCCTATTATGTGTATCGAACCAAGATATTTAGCGTAAGAAGCGCGCGAATTCACAATTCCCACGATGGTTGCGTCTTGTTAATCACAATAAACTATCTGTGATGTACCTTTCAGTTTAACAAAGCGGAAGTATATCACTTAATAGCTAGATGGCGCCAGTTTCGCGCAAAGCTACTCGAGTGTTATTCTGCGTTAGCCCTCCCTAATTCAGCAGTGTAAGACTGGAGGAAAGGCTGGTAGTCATCACCACCCACCGCCAACTCTTGGGCTTACTCTTTTACTAACAAATAGTAGGATGACCGTCACGTTATAGCACCCTGACGGCTGAAAGGGCGAGCATGTTTGGTGTGACGTGGATTCAACCCGCGAGCCTCAGATTACGAGTCCAGTGCCTTAACCACCTGGCCATGCCGGGGCCTTTGAATAGTGCCTCACCTCCAACCGTATTCAAGTAATGAACTACTGTGAAAATCATATTAAAATATAGTGTTTTTCTCATAACAATGGCACATCGGGGCTTTGGGCTGTGTCCATCCAGAGGAACCAAGACCCTACTTTTAACGTTGTAATTCTATATACTTACCGCTGTCCCAGCTGTGGACTGTATAATAATATAATCTTATAATATTTTAAATTATAATCTAATATCAAAATATATTTTAATATTTTGTGATAATTTAATTTCTTTCAGCATTTTGTAAATGTTCATCGGTTTTTTTTCTTTTTTAAACTCACAGTAAGCTTACGGATTTAAAACGTTAAATATCGATGTTCGGTTCCTGCTGTAATTAGAGACAATAACCCAAAGCGGTTTCGCTCTAAAACAAGCCAGCAAACTAACAAAATTTTATGTAAAGTTGTTGAAGATTAAATTTGAGAATAAATTATCCGTGCTCCGCCAGGCGGGAGTACTAAATCCAAATCTTTAGCGACGTAATCCTTCTGACTTACCACAGAGCCACCAAGGGCTAGATGGCATTATGTTTCGTAATGTATTAATATAGTCGACAACTGACTACCTACAAGATAATTTTCTGCATAATTCTTTTCTTAGAAGCGTGCATTTGTTTCTTATATTAAAAAAAAAAGAAACCACATCGGGTTTTCTGCTGTGTGCACAGAGAGAAATCGAACCCCTGATTTTTAGCGTTGTAAATCCAAAGATGCACCGCTTTTCCAGCAGGGGGCTTTTCTTGTTTGTTTGTTTGTTTTTTGGAATTTCGCACAAGCTACTCGAGGGCTATCTGTGGTAGCCGTACCTAATTTAGCAGTGTAAGACTAGAGGGAAGGCAGCTAGTCATCACCACCCACTACCAACTCTCGGGCTACTCTTTTACCAACGAATAGTGGGATGACCGTCACATTATACACCCCCACGGCTGGGAGGGCGAACATGTTAAGCGCGACGTGGGCACGAACCAGCGAATTACGCTTTACGCGCTTGGCCATGCCAGGCCGGGGGCTTTTCTTAAAAACTCGTCACAAAGATTTATCGGTCAGCCTAGTGTGTGTGTATTTTTCGTACAGCAAAGCCACAAAGGGTTATTTGCTCAGCCCACCGAGGTGAATCGAAACCCTGATTTTAGTGTTGTAAATCCGTTGTACTAGCGGGAGGTCGATTAGCGTAACGTTAATACTACAATCATTTTAAAAATTATGTAAGCGTCATCGTGGAAACTTTCGCCCTGATTTAATAACGTATTCAGCGAAGAAGGTAAAAGCAGCATATTACTAAATAATATTTGACTTAAACATCGAATAATACATTTTAATAATTATTTTAAGGTAAATTTTAAAAAAATTGAATCATTAACAAAGTCATGCTAAAGAAAATTTCACTCAGAGGTTTCATTTGGTTGCAAGTTCGAATCCCCGTCATATCAAACATGCTCGCCCTTTCAGCCGTGAGGGTGTTATAATGTACGGTCAATCCTACTATTCGTTGGCAAAAGAGAAACCCGAGAGTTGGCGGTGGGTGGTGATGACTAGTTGCCTTCCCTCTAGTCTTACACTGCTAAATTTTGGACGGTTATCGCAATTAGCCCTCCAGTAGCTTTGCGCGAAATTAAGCAATTCAATTCGGCACCATGTGATAAACTTACTTACAAAAGTCCCTATAGCAGTATAGGTTACTTAGAGAACTTATACCTCTGATTGGTTGGTCGGTAATCAAGCATTTAATGCTCCGCCCAATTGAACAGTATATTGGATTGAAAGGTCCGTGTCTCGTTGTCAAATTCTCGTGAACTCCTCTAGAACCATGAGATCTCATTTCCAAGTCCGTCCTTTTAAAAAGAAAGACATTAGCCAAGAAAATTCCGTCGTTTATCAGAGTTTTCGGATAATCACTTGGGTTTATCGACTCGTTGGATCTTCGTCTCTTGTTGGATTGAAAAGAAGTGATTCGACAGAATTACGCGCCAAAAGATGCAATTTCTGGTTGATTTATTTCTCCTTCCTTTGGTTTTCGTGCATTGCTTTTGTTGTCGCTGCTTCGTTTCTCATTATGAATGAAACGAAGGTTCAAAATCGGGTCTACTCGTCCTTTATTCAGATCTTTAGTTTCGGATTACTAACAGTGAGTGGAACTTTCTTTAGCATCATGTTCTGGTACAAAGGTCCAAAGATTGTCGCTGTTCTCAAACAGATGATTAATCTTGAAAACGACCTTTCTCTTTCATTGAAGTCAAAAGCTAGAATAAAATACTTTGTAGGATTATTTATATTCTATGCCTTTGTTGCTTTACCTGCTATAACGTTTTTGATTGGCTACGTCTACGTGAAAATTAACTTCACTTTTCATTTTGGTTCAGGGCATATCGCCTTCCTACTATGTTTCACAGTTTCGTATCTTTTTAATATTTGGGGAAGTATACTTTTTATTTATTCCGTTTATTTTGCTTTGGTTTTTACCAGTTTCTTTGATTCTTTAAACTTTCAACTTCAGAAGGAATTGAATGATAGGGAAATATTAGAACCTCATAAATTGGAACGATTTCGAAAACTGCATTTTAAGCTCACGGAACTCGTGGATGTTGTGGATGCAGTGTTGTCACCCTGTGTTTTTCTCTTCTTTCTTATTGGGGTTCAATACTGCTGTATTTGTGGAGCATTATGGTACCGTGGTGAATCATTCACAGAGCCGTATATTCTATTGTTTGTATTTTCTTCACTGTTCTTTTCAATGTTTACAATCTGTATGTCTTCAAGTGGTATAACAGAAAAGGTAAGCCGTATAAACTGTAAGCCTCAAATAGCACGAAATGCACAATTCAGTAACAACCACAACACTTCAGATTGACTCACGATTTTTTTTCGCAGTATATAATGTTAACGAATGAAGTTAACACTAATGGTATATTTTTTCTGTCTCTCTCTCAATCTGTCTGATTATTCGTTATTTTCTTTCTTAACATAATTTCTGAAACTAACCCTCTTATTTAAAACGATTTTTATTTACTAATTTTGCCATATTTTTTTCCTGATTTGAGTACAAGCCCTTTGATAACTTTAGGTCACACAGAACAATTTCCTTTGGAGTTCACTGGTATTTATCGTTAAAGTAATATTTAGCCAAAGTAAAATCATGCTTTTGTAAACACACTTTACTGGGTCATCCACAGTGGTGGAAACACTTCACTGCATCACCAACTTTTATTCACACTTTTATTCGAAGCAATCTTTTATTTTGAGGCCACGTAGGCGCAACTGAATTTTATAGATGATGGAGTACAGTGTAATTCTTACACCAGCAGTCTTATAGACAGTTCTGGTGTTGCACCAATCGTCTCTTGGCTATAAATGGACATAATTACTTGTCAGAAGCCTACTTCCTACAACATGCGTTTGACACTAGCATGGCAGATTGAAGTTGGCCATTTTACTATAAACCACTTGGTGCAGACATAGAGAAAGATTGGCCATGGTATAGTGAGAGGAAACTTCCACAACAGTGGATGAACGTGTTTTGAAACGCATGCAAAATCATCGACTGTCATCCAAAGATCTCAAAGGATTATGGCAAGAACTTCAAGCATTGCTGTCTCTGTAAGAAGACCAGGAAAGAAACTTCTTCTTGCCAATGATATGAAGTTCATTAGAACCAAAGACCATGATGATTGGACTGGAATGGAGTGACCTGTTCGAATGTGATGGGAAGCACTTTGTATGACATCGGACTGGAGAGTAACCTGCATTCATGGACATGCATCTCTGGCCAGAGTGTGTGTTGTCTGTGTTGTGTGAAAGGCAACACAAATGTTAACAAGTACACCGACACTCTTAAGTCATAAAGCCATCAATTTGAAATCACTTCGGTGGAGCTGACCAGTGGACATTTCAGGATGACCCTGCTCCAGGTCATTGGGCTAAAATGTTTGGTAATATTCATACGATCCACGCAGTAAACGTGAAATAACGAGACAACATCACTCTAGGGTGTCGAGAGACATATTAGGCTTCTCGTAATTGTTTCAAGTTAAGGACTTTTTTTAAAGAGTGCTTTGCAGGTAATAGGACGTAACGTAACCCTATCGGAAACGACAATAGATAACGAAGCGAAAAACGAAACAATAAATCTTGGGACTGCAGAAAGCTCTGATCCTGGTGTGACATCACCAACTCACCCTTTATATTTAACCCCTCGTGAACTCTATGCCACGGGGATGTCAAGAAGTTATCACAACCAGAGGAACCCAAACATATATTCAAACAGGCTTTGTAACCACTTTTTGTCAAGCTCCTCAGAGGAATTATATTCAAATCTCGGTTTTCTAGCTTAAACAATATTAGTTAGTTTTACAAGTCATTTGTTTTGATACGTTTCTTACTAAAGACGGCCAAGCGTGTTAAGGCGTGCAACTCGTAATCTGAGGGTCGCGCCAAACATGCTCGCCCTTTCAGCCGTGGGGGCGTTATAATGTTACGGTAAATCCCACTATTCGTTGGTAAAAGGGTAGCTAAAGAGTTGGCGGTGGGAGTCGTAATCTGAGGGTCGCGCCAAACATGCTCGCCCTTTCAGCCGTGGGGGCGTTATAATGTCACGCTAAATCCCACTATTCGTTGGTAAAAGGGTAGCTAAAGAGTTGGCGGTGGGTGGTGATGACTAGCTGCCTTCCCTCTGGTCTTACACTGCTAAATTAGAGACGGATAGCGCAGGTATCTCTCGAGTAGTTTTGAGCGAAATTAAAAAACAAACAAACAGACTTACTAAAGACAAATATATGTGTTTGGATAACTGAAATATGAGGCTAGTTTCAACACACAGTATTTGTAACTGTGTATTTGTAACCGTATAATACTAGTGCTGACACTACAATAATGCAGCCTCGTAACAAGTTACAGGAACAAATAAAAGTGTGAAAAAACATTGGATGATCCAGTAACTGTCTCTCCCGACGTCTGTCTGTCTGTCCACGTCAAAAAAATCAAATTTGTGATTTTTTTTTTTTTTTACTTTCGTTTTACTGAACATGTGTTGAAACCACGACCATCTTTATCATTACCTTTGGTTTAACAGATATAAAAGAATGTAGTTTAATTTGGCTTGTCCATTCATACGTTCTCTGTGTGTATCAAAACACTTCTAAAAGAATCGTTAACTTCAGAAAGTAACATCGGCTGTTTTGGTAAAATACCTTATGTCATTTTTTAAAAAAAAACAACTGAAAATCAAATGAAAATGTTTATGTTTTATACTAACATAACTTGTCGTCACATACCACAGTATTTCCGAAACTGTAATAACAGCTTTATAAAATGCTTTAGTGTGAGAAGTGATGAAGAAATATAGTCATTCTCGGACGAATGGGAACTGGACAATAAAGCTGTTTTAAACTACGGACATGTCATGACATGTCACTGATTGTTCTTTAAAAAAACAAACATTGTTTGGTTTAGCTCACTGTTCAAATTACTTTCAGGCTAATCACTTCTACAAGATTATAGAAGAAATCCCAGTTGGTCTGCTTCCTCAGAGATACATTCAGCAGGTATGATAAATGTTAGTTTCATGTCTTGTTTCCTTCCAACTTTAGGACCATCAACACTGAGATTCCTACAACACTTCAGGTTGTGTCACTTGTAGGTGATATGTTCGGAATATTTTCACAGTATTTATGAAAACGTAATTTTCCTCGTTAACAGTTTTCACTGTTTCAGGTCGATGTGTTAAACTTGAGATATCCGTTACTCTCACGTTACGGAACTAACGTGGTCTTAACATTTGTATAACACCTTTAAATACGTGTTATGTATCATTTGAAAAACATCTTAATAAAGTCCAGTATTTCGCATAGCTATTAAATACTTTTTAGTGGCGTTAAGGGTTATATATAATTTTGAAAACATGTTAGTAAAGTCGAGTATTTCATATAGCCGTTAAATACACGAATGTAATAATGTAAAGGATTTTGTAATCAATAAATACATGTTAGTAATGCAAAGAATTATATATAACTAATAATTAAAACGTTGGTAGTTTTAAAGATTACATATACCTATTAAATGTATTGTAAGGGTGTGTTTTAAATTTCACTTTGATTGTATTCAATGATCATCGGGATTTGTTTGTTATGGTAAGATTTTGTTCATTTGGTCATTTTTAACCTATAGGTGTCTAATTAGGCTTAAGAAATTATGTGTTTAATTAATTAGTTTTTGTCCTGATATTCCAGATAACAAACTCTGCCTTGAGAGCTGCAGAAAATCCGATTGCTTTCAGTGCGTCCGGGTTTTTTACCATCAATCAGTCTCTTATCACAACGGTTAGTTACATCCAGTCACTCCTTCAGTTTCTATATGTTTGTTGTTAAATGTCTTATTAAAAGTCTCCACACACGAGTAAAAATTTAGAAACGTTTAAAGTAGAAATAGAAATAGACTTGGTTTGTTTTTGAGTTTCGCAGATAGCCCTCATGTAGCTTTGCGGTGGGTTGTGGTAACTAGTTCCTCTAAGGATACTCTTTTACCAACGAATAGTGGGATTAAACGTACATTATAACGCCCCGACAGATGAAAGGGCAATCACGTTTGGTGTGACGGGAATTCGAACGGGCAAACCACCTGGCAATGCCAGGACTATTTGATTTGATTACTATAAAATAATTAACTATCTATTTATTTCAGTACAAAATTAAACAATGGACTATTCGCTTTCGGGATTTTATAGTTTACGTCCGTGAAGTTTTTTCTGACCCACCAGGTGGCAGTTTATCTGAACTAGTTTTCGTAAATCTGTTTTCTTAATAGTTACAGAATTTGTATTAGGTAACACTGAATTACATTTGCTTTCCGTTGTCCCCGACCTCATATTCTCTCCGACGCTAAGTTTGAGGGTTTATAACGCAAAATGTTGAGATCTAATCCCTACGCTAGACACGGCAGCAATAGACAGTCCACGTTTTAAAGTTTGATTCGTAGTATAAATAATTTCATTCGTCTGATACATAATTTTTAAAGTTTTGATTTGTCCATATCTTTATGTTTATCGTTCAATTATTTATGGTATATTTTTTTTTAATTCCAGAAATTGTCTTTTCCTCTTTGTTCCTACAAACATTTCATTTGTTCACATCTGTTAGTGTCCACCAGAGAGTTTGGTTGTAACTAAGCAAAAACTACCAAGGGGTATCAAAATCCGGTTTCCAGCGGTGTGAGTCCGCAGACGTACCGTTGTGCCACTGAGAGACTTGAGACGCTAAAATGTGAGGTTCGATTCTCCGCTGTGGAGACCGCAGATATCTTAACATAACCTTGCTCTAAAGTAGAGAAACAAACCTGTTAGCCGTATAAGTCAAAATGCAGACCCGACATGTTTAGGTAGTTAAGGCACTCGACTCGTGATCCGAGGGTCGAGGATTCGAATCTCCGTCATACCAAACATGCTCGCTCTTTCAACCGTGGGGGCGTTGTAATGTGATTGGTCCATCCTACTATTCTTTGGTAAAAGAGTAGCCCAAGAGTTGACGGTGAGTGGTGATGACTAGCTGCCTTCACTTTTGTCTTTCACTGCAAAATTAGGGACCGATAACGCAGATAGCTCTCGTGTAGCTTCGCGCGAAATTCAAACAAAAAGCGGTCAAACTCGCTTAATTTTTTTCAATGATGATTTGTTATTAAGTTAAACTCGATGTCTTTTTGTTGGATTATATCTTTAAAACATTCAGTGGTTGAAGTCTAAAGACGTTAAACAAAACGAAATTCGATAGTTTGAATGGAATTACGTTTTTCTTCCGCGCAAACAAAGTACGAAGAAATGCAATCTAATATTATAAAACAGATATATTACCGG
Source organism: Carcinoscorpius rotundicauda (assembly GCA_011833715.1). NCBI lineage: Eukaryota > Metazoa > Arthropoda > Merostomata > Xiphosura > Limulidae > Carcinoscorpius > Carcinoscorpius rotundicauda. The sequence goes on from CM022402.1 coordinate 7,773,231, forward strand.
GAAAATCTTTTCCACCTAAATCTCTTTGTCTTTTCTTGTTCTTCTCTTTTGTCAGATAACCGGGGTCATACTGACATACACAGTAATTTTGATTCAAACCAGTAACACCGTTACCCTTCCAGACGTCACCTCCTCGACACCACCGAGTACACCAACTAATTTGCTATTCGAGTCAATGTTTTCGTCTTATGATTCGTCTTATGATTCATCTTATGATTCATCTAAAACCATGAAGTAATTGCAGTCATTTTAATTAAAAGCTTTACAGTATCCCTTAAGTTGGCTGATATTCGTTTCTGAACACTCTTGTTGACCATCACTCCGGCTGAAGATGGACATTTCAAGATTCTCTGATTATTATATCCAACCGACAATGACCTTACTGCTGACCTCACCTGGCTATCAATGGTATTTTTAAGATCTTCTGTTGACCACTAGGTCACCGTGGGCTTTTCAAAGACCCCTGTTGACCGCTAGTCACCATGAGCTTTTCAAAGACCTCTGTTGACCGCTAAGTCACCATGGGCTTTTCAAAGACCTCTGTGACCGCTAGGTCACCATGGGCTTTTCAAAGACCTCTGTTGACCGCTAGGTCACCATGAGCTTTTCAAAGACCTCTGTTGACCGCTAAGTCACCATGGGCTTTTCAAAGACCCCTGTTGACCACACCCATTGGACCTTGTTTGTCATATTTATATTTAAACTATGTCTATATTTAGAACACCGTTTTATAAAGTGGCCACGTGTTTAAAATCCTTTACATGTATTTTGTATTGTTGCTTGCACTGTCAATATACTTTGGCCAATAAAATACAGTACACTTGCAATGTTTCAGTGCGTTTCTATATTCAACTTTTAAAGGGACCGTTTCAAAAAAAATTGGCACAACGATATCACAGAATAACATTTTTAATTTCCCTAAACAAATCACATTTAATATCAAAAGAAAACGCGGTTAGTTCTTCAATTGTTTAGCTACTTATAATGTTTTGAAGGATCGTCTGTTTTCAAACAACTATATAAAGGTTGTTAGAGTTGTCCGTTAAACCACACATCACTAGCTACGAATATTAAACCACCCAAAAAATAAACACGACATTAGGATTTGATGGATCGCTTGTCGGTGTCGTACCATGTTTATCTAAAGTCATTTATTAATTACCTTCAATAAAGATAACCGAGTGGTAATCACTGGCACAACTTTGCAAGAAAGTAAATACAAGTTACCTCAGAAGACGTGCACGCCCCTAGCAAAAAAAATATGAATGAGCTTTGATAAACATCAAAATTCTGACGAGAGACTCCAACTGTTTTCACTGTAAGGAAATATTCCAAAACCAGTAGGCCCAGCAGAGCCAGCTTGTTAGGGTACTGGGGTCGTAATCTGAGGGACGAGGGTTCGAATCCCCATCACACTAGGGCTTTATCCCCAACTGACTCAGCCACGTAAGAATAAACGGAAGGCAGCTGGTGATCAACACCTACAGCCACCTTTTGTCAACGAACAACGGGACTGACTCCTACATTATAACGCCCCTACGGCTGCAAAATAGCGAGCATGTTTTGTAAGACAACAGTTCGAGCCCGCGAGATGTGCACCTGATCACGTGATCTTGCCGGGCCAGAGGTTATGCAGAAGTACGCTGTAGTTAGAATCTAGTTTTGGAAGTGTTCCGATTTGAAAGGCCCACCACGGCCAGGTGGTTAAGGCGCTCGACTCGTAATCTGAGGGTCGAGGGTTCGAATCCACGTTGCACCAAACATGCTCGTCCTTTCAGCCGTGGAGGTATTATAATGTTACCATCAATCCCACTATTCGTTGGTAAAAGAGTAGCCCAATAATTGGCGTTGGGTGATGATGACTAGCTGCCTTCCCTCTGGTCTTACATTCCCAAATTAGGGACGACTAGTACTGATAGCCCTCGTGTAGCTTTGCGCGAATTTAACAAAAAACAAAATCTCAGCTATGAAACGTCTGACGTACATTATAAGTATCTGAAGTTCTGATGGAAAAAGTTTATAAATTTTGAAACTGTTGAAATGAGATTTGAATTTTAAAAAGAATGTGAGTATAAACAAACGTCGTAAAATATTTTAATTATTCTAATACAAGGAAAAAAAAGAGAAGAAAGGCAAATATAAGAAAGTGTTAGAATGAAACAGATATTTTTAATCGTGAAACAAATACCGAGAGATAAAAAATGGATTATTTGTGTTTAACCTTCAGTTTAGATCTAAAAAAAACACCAACACCCAAACTAAGGTTGCATTGTATTTAACAGATGACGCTTTATTAAGAGAGTCCTCACCCCACCAGTGGCACAGTTCGTGGATCTATGCTGCTACAAACCGGGTTTTGCAACCAGTGGTCGGAGAGAGCACAGATAGCCCCTTGTGTAGCTTTGTGTTTGATAAGAACCAACCAAACTTTATTGAGAGAAGTCCTCATACGTGATAAGCATAGTTACTTCCTTATGTGTGTGTACATAGCTTTTACAAGTACGGAAATGCGTTTCTACCTGTTTTAAAACGACCGTTTATTATGCACTACTCGTGTGCTGTTCGTTAAACTAAAACCATTTCACGGCAAAAAGTTTCTATTATACTACTGATAGTGTTATTAACATTTTACGATGTTTTCAAGTGTTAAACAAATAAATTATAGGCTGAGATGAATTGTGAAGCATGGCTACATGAAGGCTATCTGCGCTAGCTGTCCCTAACTTAGCAGTGTAAGGCTAGAGGGAAGGCAGCTAGTCATCACCACCCACCGCCAACTCTCGAGCTGGTCTTTAACCAACGAATAGTTATATTGACAGTCACATTACAACGCTCCTATGGCTAAAAGGACGAGCATATTTGGTGTCACCGGGATTCAAACCCGCGACCTACAGATTACGAATAGAACGCCTTCACCCATCTGGTCATGCCGGGCCGAACGGGTTAGAAGAAATGTCATACAGTTGGTGTAGGTCTTACCCATCTGAAGACTTACAAAACTCAAATGGGGCCTGGCATGACCAGATAGTTAAGGCACTCGACTCGTGATGTGAAGGTCGCGGGTTCAAATCCCAGTCGCACTAAACATGCTCGCCCTTTCAGCCATGGGGGCGTTATAACGTCACGGTCAATCCTGCTATTCATTGGTAAGAGAATAGCCCAAGGGATGGCGGTGGATGGTCTAACGCTGCTAAATTAGGGACAGCCAGCGCAATAGCCTTCATGTAGCTTTGCGCGAAATTAAAAAATCAAACAAGCAAACTCAAATCGGTTGTTTATTTTTGTATTTCGCCACAATTTCAGGTTAATAGTTCTATTCTGCTAATGGTTTCTTGTCACATTGTTCGGTTCTAATCGTGATGTGTTTTAAATGTACCGACAATGGAACTATGGAAATAATTCTTTATCAGTGCATAAAAAAACACCACACAAGCAGAAACAGTTACTACATTTATTATGACGTCATCACAGATACAGGCGCACCCTATATTACTTTATGAAAGGTTTAAATAGCACCCAAGCCAACTTGTTAACAAGCATTACTTATAAATTAAGCAGCTGCTTTATGTACAGTTAATATTTCTAAAAACTGAAATACAGATAAATTAATAGTAGGAATCTCAGCTTGAGTAAAAGATAGTTTTGATAGAGTGCTAACGTGTACAAAAAAAATTCTATTTCCGCTAAGCACTTGGTAAATAGAAATCAAACCTACAGAACACGACAAAATACACTTATGGATTGAGCATACGGAATACCACAAGTAAGGCTTGGAAATCACATTTACAGAATACAGTGAATAAAGTTTAGAAATCAAACGTACAGAAACGCTTTATTCTTAATCTCTTACAATAACAGTAAGTTTTAAATTATTTACACATATGGTACGTCCATTATCATTTAATTATTACACATATACACTGTTACATCACGAGAATTATTTAACACTGCTAGCTTAGTATACGATATTAGGACGAATCTACATCACCTAAATTAGTCGTACTTGGTGCAGTATTATTGGGATTATGGCCGAAAATGTTGATAACAACGAAGGTATCCAGTCGATGAATCAATACATTCTAATCATTACAACTTGTTGAGTTTTTTAAGACGCTGCACATTCGTGGGTAGACCAGCATTTTAAACTAATTACATTACGCTATGTAACACAAATTTTGTTCCTGGATAGAATGTGTTATTTCTTAATTGCTTATGTTGTAAAAGTACAGATAATTTTTACATTTTTATTTACATTAGGTCTGAATAAAATAACATATGAATCAAGATTTACATATATTTATACTAAATCTATACAAAAATGTTTAGAAGTGACTAGTTTTTCGTTATTTGCGACTGTAATGTAAATCACTTTCACGTATCCCAAATATAGTCTCCCATCATGCTTTCGTTACACGCTCCCGGGTCACAAAAGTAAAGCTTGAAGAGAAAAATTGGTCTTTTCCATTTACTTTAGGCATAAAGAATTGGGAAATAACATTTTCTGTCCAGGAACAAGAAACGGTAAACATTTTGTTACATGTTGTTATTAATGGGTGTGTAAGTATTTCCTTATAGCAAAATCACATCGGGCTATCTACTGAGCCCACTGATAGGAATCGAACTCTTGATTTTAGCGTTGTATATCCGAAAAAATACCACTGTACTAGCAGGGGCCGATGTTATTAACGAGATAACATTTAATTATTATTGAAAATTGTAGAACCGATGACGATTCACAACTCCCGACTCTGGATCAAAACGACGGTGTAAGTAAATATGGCTCCAGTTATCTGAAAAAAGGATTAAAGAAAAAGCTGATTTGACGAAACGTTTAATACGAGTTTTCTGAAAATTTCTTTAAGTAATTTCTGAAATACTGATACTGCTAGATTCACTTGTCATTTAACAAAAGTTGCACACCTTTGCGTATTAGCTCTACGTGTTGTTTCTTAAAGCAGTAAAGATTGTGGTTACTTGGAAGACAGAGGTAAATATTTACAAGTTAACTAAAGATACACGTGAAGAACTCAACAGAGAAAATATCGCGTTTTCCTTTATAGGACTTGTTAACATGTTAAATTAGACAGGAAGCAGCAAACACCGCCAACATTTGTTGTTGTTGCTTTATATCTGGATTCTAGGAGCCACTGTCCGGCAAGCTGACCAACATAAACGTAAACTAACGTGGCAGGGGTGTAGTTTTGAGAGAGAGGAATCGTAAGAATTCTCTCTCCAACCGGGATGTTCAGGAACGTTGTGGTTCCTCTTCGTTCCCTTTCGTGAATTGTTATTAGGATTAGTTTTATTTATTTATTTATTAAATGATTTTTGACTCTTTTTTTTTTGGGTGGAGGATCTCACTCTGAATGTTATCTTGGACAGAGGCAAAGGCAGCACCAGAGAGAATGGCCAGGTCCCGTCCCGAAAGGCAGAAGTCAAGCAGATATGACCAGCAGGCCATCCTGATTTTGTTTTGAGCAGATTTTTTTTTTTGAATTAAGCACAAAGCTACACAATGGGCTATCTGTGCTCTGCCCACCACGGGTATCGAAACCCGGATTTTAGCGTGTAAGTCCACAGACATACCGCTGACCCACTGGGGGGCGTTTTGAGCAGACCTGTATCGATTAGTGTAAACTAAAATATTGAAGATTCGTCGTTCATATGAACATAACGTGTTCGAATTCTATACGTTGTAATGATGCTTTACCACATTTTATCACTAAAACCTACAAAATATTTATCTTTACCGTTGTCATCAAAGCCCTGTTAATCCTGAAGAACCCTGAACCAGTGAAGTACACCTCTCCGTTTGACGTCATCAGAACGGAAAGAGGCATCTGAAAAGAATCAGGATTGTCACTGATGAAAATCGTTCAAGGGACAAAATCACTGACAAAACTTTCTAACAAAATATAATAATGAAACATTTAACTGAAAGAAGAATCTCAGAGGAGCTATGGTTTGATTCTTTAATAACTCTACGTTAAAAGCGTTTTAAAATAGGAGTTCGATTGGTTTGTTTTTAATTTCGTGTAGGGCTACACGAGGGCCATCTGCGCTCGCCGTCTCTAATTTAGCATTGTAAGACTAGGGAGAAGATAGCTAGTCATTATCACCCATGGCCGACTCTTGGGCTACTTTTTTACCAACGAATAGTGGGATTGGCCTTCACGTTATAACGACCCCTCGCCTGAAAGGACGAGCATGTTTGGTGTGACAAGTATTTCAGAGCAGTACAGACATTTGTCTGCAACGGATACTATGACGACTGAAATAATGTCCTCACAAGTCACAACTCTAGATTACTGATTGAAATACGTAATTATTACGTTAAATGTAATTATTATTACATACATTTTTGAGTTATTTATATGTGTGTTTGATCCGTACTTTAATACGTAGTAAACACCGGTAGTCAATTATCACTTACTTCACTGGTCCGGCAAGAGCAGGTGGATTAAGGCTTTCGACTCGTAATCCGGAGGTCGCGGGTTCGAATCACCGTCACACCAAACATATTTGATCTTTCAGCCGTGGGAGCTATTATTAGGTGACGGTTAATCCCACTATTCGTTGATAAAAGAGTAGCCCAAGAGTTGGCGGTGAGTGGTGATGACCAGCTGCCTTCCCTCTAGTCTCACATTGCTAAATTGAAGACGGTTAGCGCAGATAGCTCTTGAGTTGCTTTGCGCAAAATCCAAAACAAATAAACACTCAAAATGCACACACACACACACACGTACAAATAAAACAAATTCGCCCAATTCATTGGTCAACTATTTTGTGATGTTTTTCCCATAGTTCATGTAAGAAGTTTCTATGGTGTAATATAGTCAACAAAACATTTGAAACGCTTTTAAACACCTTAACGTGTTGGTTGTGCTTATTAACGTTGTACAGCCTTCATCGTTCGTTTTTTATTCAAGTGCATTTTTATCTCTATTCAAAGTGTTTTCCGGATGTTGACCTAACGCAGAAAATAGTCCAGTTTGTATATGTGATGTTGAACCGGCATGGCCAGGTAGGTTAAGGTGTTCGATTCGTAATCTGATGGTCGAGGGTTCGAATCCCCACCGCATCAAACATGCTCGCCCTATTAGCCGTGGGGGGCGTTATAAAGTTACGGTCAATCCCACTATTCGTTGGTGAAAGAGTTGGCGATGAGTGGCGATGCCTTCCCTCTGGTCTTACACTGCTAAATTAAATTAAGGACGGCTAGCGCAGATAGCCCTTGAGTAGCTTTGCGCGAAATTCGAAAACAAACGTACGATATACTGACGTCCTACTGATGTAGATTAGATAACAATAATAAGGAGACATGTGTGTCAGCCTTCTATTTGTGTTTCACAGCGCACTTTCATTCCAACCCACATCGGACAGAGTAGGTGGAGAGATAGAGTCAGTGGACTGAATGGGGATGGCGAATGAGATAGGAATAAAGTAAGCATGTTTCGGGGGTATATTTGGGGTATGTGGAGAAAAATGAGTTGAATGAGCGCGCTAATCGTTTGAACAGATTTAAATGATTTATCATTGAGTGCAATCACGAGAAACATCAACTTCATATAAGAGCACCGAAACATGTAGAGATTTCCACGTAATGTAGAAGTTAAAGATGTCTGTAAACTTATTACTCGTGGAGCTAATAAAAAATAAGATTTCGATATAAAAAACATCGCTGTGGTACGTAATGCCTTAGACGGACTAGAACTGATGGAAAGAAGATCCCTTAGTTGGACTAATGCATCAATTTTGTTATCTCGTTCCAGCTCTAAGGAACCGAAGGACTATTAGAGGATTACGTCCTCTCTTTGCCCAAGAGACAGTGCCATAATAACCTCCAAAAGAGTTGTTGTTGTTTTTGAATTAAGCACAAAGCTACACAATGGGCTATCTGCTGCTCTGCCCACCACGGGTATCGAAACCCGAATTTAAGCGTGTAAGTCCGCAGACATACCGGCTGAGCCACTGGGGGGCTCCAGAAGAGTGGTTATGTAGTTCTGTAAAACTGTAATTCTATACTTACTTGTTGCACTGTAACTTGGAGGAAGATTTCCTGGACAAGTTCCTTCTACAATTTTGAAGATCTGTCTCACCTGGATAACGTACATATGCAATAATAAAGATAAATTATATGTATTGTAAAAATATAAACATCGCATATCAAAACAGACGTAATTTTTAATGTACTGTAAAACTGATTATCCACGGAAGGATTGTGAATCAGAACAGGTGAGTCAACTGCCATTAAACAACCTAATAGTTTTTTAAGATAAAAAAAATTATTTTCAAAAGTGAAATCCGTTTTCTTTAGATGAAGAATTGAACCTTTCAGTTTTTCAATTGGTTGCTGATCTAAACTGTCCATAACAATACACTAATGATTGTAATAAATGAGTAAAAGTACCTTCTTTCCCAAACATTCCAAATAAGAGGTCATCATGAACATGCCTACAAAACTGTTAGTCATTAGAAACAGCACAAGTAATTTCGAACTAATATTCAAAGATCCATACAACATGGAACCCCAGATGCAACAAAATATGGTTCCATTGGAAAAGTAAATAAATATTCCAGGAGATAAAAACCTATCAGTTTCTTTCATAATACTGGACAGACTAGAATGAAGTTTCTTGAATCTCTGCATTTTTAAAAGGTCTATTTTCCCCACTTTGTCTAACAGCTCTTCAACTTGGCTGTTCAGAGAATCAAATAATCCGATAAACACAACAGCGAAGTAAAGGACGAACAAGACGTTATGTTCTCCCCATGCCAGAAGGAAAAGGAGACTTGCGAAACCAAATACTGTGTAGAGTAAATCTCGGTACTCCGTATACGAATATCCCGCCACTGTCACGCTCAATACTGTGATAAAAGGTAAAAAGACGTAAAATAATACGAAATACATCTTTGCAAACCTTTTAATTTTTTTTTCGTTTGCAGAAGAGAGTCCAAGTTTTCTCTCCAGAATAGTAATTTTTTTAATAATTGAAACGCACTCGGGTCCCTTGTGCCAAGACACCACAGCGAAACTGAGGGAACCGAGACCCATAAGCACGAGCGCTGAAGTGTTGATGAAATTTGTGAATGGTGGATAAACATCTGATTCAAGTGTATGTAATATAGTCACATAACAGCCTGACAGCATAAGTAACCATATGATAACAGCGTAAATTATCACGAAACTGCATCTTTTCGCATAAGCATTCTCTGGACCACTTTCCGCTAAGCCCTCCACACAAGACCCTCCAATGATTCGAGAGAACCTTAAAATTGTGCGGAAAGTTCGGTAGATGGAGCTACGGACCGGTTCGTTTTTTTCTTTCTCTTCATTGAAATAAATTGAGGGAATTCGACTATGAAACGCCATGTCAACCTTCGATGTGTTAGTCAACGCCAGAGAGCTAAGTGTTAGTACTTTTCAGAGAGAATTTATTATTATGAATTCGTATGCTGTGCGCATGCTCCGTTCCTTCATAACCAATCATCAAATATTTGTTCTTCACGTGTATCTAGATCACTTCTGAAAACATGTATGTTATTAGCTAAAAATGTATTCATAAAAATTTTGTTTCTTTGTTGCGATACGCAAAGTAGCAAATGGGTTATCCCTGTTAAGCCCACTGCAAAGACGATCGACCCAGAATATTAGGGTTATAATCCCTTAGTCTGATCCACCAAAGGTCACGAGAAATATTAAAATTATGAAACATTAAATAATTAGTATTCGATAGGGTCTTATTCTAAGATTTAAACTTTATTTTAAATAATAAAGATTTGTGGGTTATAGTAGCAGAAAGAATGCCATATCAGAATAGAAACCACTCACGCACAGGGCACTTGATATGAAAACAACAATGATAACCGAGGGCTGAAATAAGACTTGGTTTTTAATTTCAAAATTGTAAGTGTAACCACATAAACCAGAAATGGAAATATCAAGTGGGGTTTTGGTTTTGATTTATTTGTTTATGTGCGCAAAGCTGCGCAGTGAGCCCTTTGCGCCGTATCCATAGCAAGGATCGAACTCAGAATCTTAGCCCTCGTGAGTACTGCTGAGCAGCCACGAGCAAATTTTGGAACAATAAATGATAGAGAAAGGTCACTTGTTTTTTGACCAACAAAGCTGCACAAGAAACTATCTGTGTTCTGTTCACCAAGGGTATCGAAACCTCGTTTCTAGTGATATAACTCCTCAGACATACCACTATACCAGTTAAAGAGGATCATAGGATAGCAATCAATATATTGTCTTAAAAATAATTTATCAGTACGTAATGATAAGAACCTCAGAATTGTTAGGCTTACGTGTATATGAAATTCGGTTTAAATTATCATCAATTGATATAGATTATCTGTCGTTTAATCCGGGATACTCTAAAGGGAAGATAATTTATATTCATATCAATCGATTGTGTTCCAGTGGGTTTATGTGTAAGGTTTTACGTTCAACTATCCGATAATATGATAGATCAGCTGCACATAACAACAAAGTGGTTTTGTGGCTGACAACTTACTACTGTGTACACACCAGACACTGAAAAATGAGTTTGAAAGAAGAAAATTGCAGAATCCTGTCGCTTTGGCAACGATTAATAAATATTTTATGCCACTAAGTGAAACGGATAAACGGTCTGGATCGCAAAACCCGATTTTAAAAATTACGGCTAACGACTTATCAGTTGGCTCGGCGTGTTTTATTGGGTAGTGTGCTCGGACTACGAATCCAAGGGATCATGGTTCGAGGCTTGTTGCTGTACTTTGATGTGGTTGGTAAGAAACAAGAAGAGTGCTCACATATAACTTTTCGGTCAACAGGTGACGATGACTAACAGTTTTTCCTCTAGTCAATCGGTCAAAGTTGGAGAATGTTGCTGTCCTACAGCACGAGGTCACAAAACCAATAAAAGAGACCATATCCTCTGATCATCCATCTTAAACAATATCAACAACCACCCCGCTTAGCGCGGTTAAGCGATAAGTCATAGTACACACTCAGTATTAATCATCAAGGAACTAGGCCGTCTTTTAATAACCCTTTTAAAACAAGATCCTCAGAAGTTGTTGTCTTTTTTACTCTCGTAAGCTTTTTATCATTTACAACAGTGTTGGAATGACCTGTTATTTAACTGATTCTAACAAAACGTTCAGTAAAAGGACCGAGAAAGAAAGCTGCATAACAAATGAATTGTCTTAAGCCTTTCGTAGATCTACGACACCCATGATAATAGTAAATAATTTAAAAGTTTTCATATCCACGTTCTTGGTAAACTGTATACATGCTTTACAAGAATTACAATACACAGGTCATCATGAAGCAACCTATAGCTTACAAAGTTCATTAGCACTTCTATTCATTAAGAAAACACAAGTAAGCATTTTAAAATCTTTGGCCAATAGAAAAACCACAAATGATAAAACAAAATGTAAAAAGTTATATTTGAATTATCAACAAGCATTTGTTGCAAACAAACGACTAACAACTTTTTGTTAACTTAAACACAATGTAGTACCTCATGACGTCAGTAAACCATTACAAGATCACATATATTAAGCATCACACAGCACCATATGACATCAATGAACCATTAAAACACTCATAAAATTAAGCATCCTAAAGTACCATACAACATCAATAAACTATTGAAAGATTCACATATATTAAGCATTCTACTGTACCATATAACACCAATAAACCGTTAAAAGATTCATATATATATTAAGAATTCTATGGTATCATACGACATCAATAAACCATTAAAAGATTCACATATATTAAGCACCATGCAGCACCATATGACATCAATAAACCATTAAAAGATTCACATATATTAAGCACAATGCAGCACCATATGACATCAATAAACCATTAAAAGATTCACATATATTAAGCATCATACAGCACCATATGACATCAATGAACCATTAAAAGATTCACATATATTAATAATTTTAAAGTATTAACATGTTCCTTATCCTCTCTCCATTTATCAGTCTTCAATGTTGTGATAAAATATATCGTGAAATTGTTATCAACATATTAAAAAAAGTTGAGTGTTTGTGATGGAAATAAGATGTATTAGCACTTGTGGTGTTTGCCACCGGTAATTAAGTTTTTGTACTCGTCGAAGCCAAATACTTAACGACCTAGATGGTGACGCCATCTTTTGAACACAATATCGTGCTAATACGAGATTGTCATGTAAAGTCAGTGTTTACAAAGCTACTTCGCGTACGATAGCAGGACAATTAATAATACACACACAGTGGCTTAATTCGTATTGCACAACAACGGAAAATGTGAATACCCTTTTCACAACACTGACAGTTAATAACGGTATTTTCTGCAAGGCACATTTTAAAAGTAATGTGTCAGTAAATTCACATTTCAAAAGTTATGAATCTCAAGATGAATCATCTGAGCACCAATAACCGTTTAAAGCATCAGTAAGTATCTTGGAGCAACATCGAATCAGGATACTTGCTGCAGACGTGCAATGATCAAACTTGTTGTCACTGTTTTAACTTGGACACTTCTTTTGTTTTGCCTTCTATTAAAGTCTCCTTTTCGAGAGACTTCACAAAAACTACATTGCTAAATCGTTATGAGCTACACGATGAATCCCTCTAGCAATTAAAAGCATATAAAATTGGAATATATTCACTTTATATTATATATTTCTCTCATGCTTGACATTGCCACGTAGTTAAGACCCTCGACTCCAAATCTGAGGGTCCCTAGTTCGAATCCCCGTCTCCTCAAACATGCTCGCTTTTTCAGCCGTGGGGGCTTTGTAATGTAACGGTCAATCCCATTATTCGTTGCAGAAGAGTATCTTAATAATTGGGGGGTGGGGTGATGACTATCTACCTTCCCTCTAGTCTTACACTGCTAAATTAGGGACGGCTAGCACAGATAGCCCTCGAGTAGCTTTGTGCGAAATTCCAAAACAAACAAACAAACAAACAAAGATATGATTCGATGTTAAGGTGCTTGAGTCACAACATGCAGGACGCGGATCAAAACCTGAACTCGCCCTTTCAGCCCTGTAACAGTTAATCCCATCATTCAGTGGTAAAGACCAAGCCCAAGAGTTGGTGGTGGGAGGTGATGACTAGCTCCCTTCTCTCTAGTCTATAACTAAAATAAGAGGCGACTAGCGCAGATAGTCCCCGAACTCCGCATTGTTTTGCTAAACCCTAAATCTTACCACTAGGCTTTGCTCAACCCTACTTTCAAATTTTATTTTATTTACTTGGTGTATTTACTTAGTTTAAACAATGTAAGTGTGTATTTTCTTATAGCAAAGCCACATCCAGCTATATGCTGAGTATATCGAGGGTAATCGAACTCCTGGTTTTAGCGTTGCAAATTCGTGGACTTATCGCTGTCCCAGGATAGGACAGTTTAAACAGAAGTCGTTTTTCAAACTACGTTTTCTAGGTGTATCTTGACAGTCTGTAAGTATTTTAAACAAATACCGTTTTTAACGTATCAATAATAACAAAACTGGTTCATTTTCAAGGTGGACGTTCAATAAAAATTAAAGGGAATATCGAACGGCCCTGAAACAAACATTCCAACCTGCTTGTGGTTTAGCGCAAAGCTACGAAATGACTGTCTGTAACGCGAGTACCACGGGTATCAAAACCCGGTTTTTAGTGTATAAGACACCAGATTTACCGCTAAGCCAGTGGAACACTGAGCATAATTTATTAAAACAAACACTAAACTAAAGTAGTCATATAAGTCGCAAATTCATTAATCAAAAATGAAGGAAACTTGCAAGGTCAAAGGTCACGTCTTTCACGGTCCTCAGTCAGCCCATCAGGTCTAGATACACTGTAAACCCTGCATGGTATTTCTTCATCTCTAATTTGAAACCGCGGACTGAGACTCAGCGGGTGAGCACCCTAATCCCCTACCCCCAGTGACACAGCGGAATGTCTGTAAACTCACACCAACCACTATAAACTCTGTTTCGAAACCCGTGGTGGGCAGAAGCAAAATTAGCCCATTGTGTAGCTTTGGGATTAATTCGAAATAATCAATCAGCTGTTAATCACTAAAATATTTTTTTCGACAATTGAAACTGCATTGACCATATCCATGGATTAACCGTCACATTATGACGGGCACACGGCTGAAAGGGAAGCATATTTCTTGTAATCGGGATTCGAACAAGCGAACCTCAAATTAGGAGTCGAATGCCTTGTAAGAGCTCTGTAGTTGCTTGGTTTTCATTTGGAATTTCGTGAAAAGTTACGTGATGAAAACCTGCGTTAGCCATCCTTTACTTAGCTGCGAAAGAGAACTCACCGCCAACTCTTGGGCTACTCTTTTACCATCGAATAGCGGTATTAACCGTTACTTTATAAGACCCTCACGGCTGACAAAGCGAGAACATGTAATAGGACAGTGATTCGAGCCTACGACCCTTAGATCACAAAAGTCGATCTCCCTAAACATCTGGAAATACAATATAATCCCTCAATCAACGTGTATGTGAGTGTCAAGAAACATATAAAACAAATGGGAATCCACGCGATTACTACTAGCTCCCTCTTCAATTAGTAGCACAGAAAGTTTCAGTATTTCCTACCCGCCTTTCGAAAACAGTTGTTATAATAAGGTTAAAAACAAACAGTGGTTGACTGATAAATACATCACTCCAACACGTTCTAAAAGATAAAGTCCGAATATCCTATTGACCATTTCAAACAGAAATTAGGCTAAAGTCGTTTTTTTCACAGTCGTTAATCAACCTCGTCTTTAGTAACGATCCTGTTTGACGTAAATGTATAATATTTATTTTATTTTTAACGCTAATGATAAAGGTAGCCAATAGGACGTTGTGTTAGTGTGTAAGTGTTAACACTGTTGTTGATTTTTAGATGACTTTATTAGCTCGTTATTTTTCTCAAGCGGATGTTGACCGTTGACATCCTGGTGTTTGCTATAGCTCAATTAATTTCGCTTGACTGACAGGCTATTGTAGTTAAAACCTTGGTGGTTCGTCACTGCTCGTGTCGTCAGGTTCTAAGCTTTTTTTGCTTTCGATTCTCAGTATTTCGTGAAGTGTAATAAGGTGGTTAGGGCCCTAGACACGCAACCTGTGGGTTGCGGGTTTGAATTTTCGTTACATCAGATGTGCTCGCTCTATCAGTCGTGAGGATGTTATAATGTTACGGGCAATCTCAATATTCGTTGTGAAAAAGTAGCCCAAGAGATGGCAGCGGGTGGTGGTGACTAGCTGTCTTTCCTCTAGTCTTACACTGCTAAACTAGGGACGGCTAGCGCAGATAGCCCTTGTGTAGCTTTGCGCGAAATTCAAAAAAACAAATAAAACAAAACCTTGTATTCTTTGGTAAAGAAAAAAACATTTTCAATAGAAATCTTGAAGACAAACAGATTTAGTATGAAAAATAGGAATTTCTGCATATCTTAAAATAATATATCGTGTAATATATAATTATTTCCATCTTTGTTTATATTCTGTGTCAGTTTGTTAAATACACCAAAATATACGTTACTTTTTTGAGATGTTGTTGTTTTGAATTAAGCACAAAGCTACACAATGGGCTATCTGTGCTCTGCCCACGCCGGTATCGAAACCCGGATTTTAGCGTGCAAGTCCGGAGACATACCGCTGTGCCACTGGTGGGGCTGCTTTTTTTGAGAAGAAATCACTAAAGCTATTTGATTGCATTAGTTAGTAATAAAATATTTTAACAATCCTGTAAATAACTGATATACAAAATGCTGTTATGTCTTTATTGACAGAACTGTGCCAAATACTGTTACGTCTTTATTGACAGGACTCTACCAAATACTATTACGTCTTTATTGACAGGATTGTACCAAATACTGTTATGTCTTTATTGACAGAACTGTGCCAAATATTGTTACGTATTTATTGACAGAACTGTACTAAGTACTGTTACGTCTTTATTAACAGGATTGTACCAAATACTATTACGTCCTTATTGACAGGACTCTACCAAATACTATTACGTCCTTATTGACAGGACTGTACCAAATAATGTTACGTCTTTATTGACAGGACTGCAACCAATTACTATTGTTTCTTCTTCAATAGGAATTCTCTCCAAATATTTTGTTTTTTTCTTTATTGACAAGGATACACCAGATACTATTGTTTCTTTATTAACAACAATACATCAGGTACTATTGTTTCTTTATTGACAAGGATACACAAGGTACTATTGTTTCTTTATTGACAAGGATACACAAGGTACTATTGTTTCTTTATTGACAAGGATACATCAGGTACTATTGTTTCTTTATTGACAAGGATACACAAGGTACTATTGTTTCTTTATTGACAAGGATACACAAGGTACTATTGTTTCTTTATTAAGATATATTGAGCATGATTGATTCCAAAATTGTTCCGTATACCCATTTTAACTTTCTTTTTTCAACATACATTTTAAACACCAATCAATTTTTATCTTTCAAAATTATTTATACAATAAAAGAATTTTTGTTATTCGAGGGTTTGGGTAAAATATTCACCAGCTTCCAAAAGGTTAGCTTCGTGTCTTCATGGTTTGTTTCTATCTATTGATCAAACCAAATTATAAGATATTAGTACATGGAAGAATTATTTAGTGCTATATGATACAACATACTGTTGCACAGAAAAGTACAATGCAGTGGTGTAACGTATTGTGCTAAAGAATACTGTTGCATAACAGATATTAATATGTAGTGTAATAAAGTACAAGCAAGCTACGGTCTTATGAATCATGTTACAATATTATCGCATTAGAGGGTAATATAAACAACAAATAAAATATGACAGTGTGTAATATATCAGGAACAAAGAATAACCTTGTATTACCTCCACAATCCACATTGATGGGGAAGTCACACCAGTTGTTTCCAGGATGATAAAGAAGACCCCAAGGGCAGTTCTTTACAATAGGCACTCCACCCACACAGTGGTAATACTGTGCGCAGTTGTCCTTCTTCGGAAATAATCCGACAGGTTCCGGACATTCGTCGGTAGGTTCATAGTCGACTGGGAAACAAATGGATAAATAAGTCACGATACCTCGCTTTATATGTTCTATGTAGATTTATAGTCAGGTGTGAAACATAGAACCAAATAACAGTTAAATATTGTTCAAAACCCAATTGGTTATGATAAATTTTGGTGCACGAGTGTCGTTCTCGTGTGATAAGATATTGTTGAAGAATTTTTCGTTAAGAAAATAGAAAATGTTTAACATTTTATTTCAGAGACATCCAAGGTTAGATCTCCGTATCGAACGCATGCGATCAACAGTTGTGTCATTAATACGGTTCTTCAATCATTGCGATTATCGTAACATTGGTGCTGTAAACTTTGATTTTGATGGATGTGATTCGTAGCGTTCAACACGTTGAAACACGCGCTACTGTTCTACCCATCAGGGGTTTAGAAACCTGGTTTTTAGTGGTACGAGTCCAGTGACTTATCAGAAGGTCAAAAGAGCTTATCTTTAACAAATGTTGTCCACCCTGTTTTAAAGAAGTTGCTTGCAGTATTCAGTTATGGACAAATTCTGTTCTATAGATGTAAGTACGCAGGCTCCCCCCCCCCCAACTAATACAGCGGTAAGTCTACGGATTTGCAATGATATAATCAGGGGTTCGATTCCTCCCGGCGTGGCTTTGCAATTAGAAAACACAAACACGTGAGTGCGCTGACATGCCGCTGTTCCACTAGGGGGCTTGTAAATAAGAGAGATACAGCATTATCTATTACCTCAACTCTGAGTCATAACTCTGAGATAACGTTACAGATAGTTGTTTCTGTAGTGGTATTAACATGAGATAACGTTACAGATAGTTGTTTCTGTAGTGGTATTAACATGAGATAACGTTACAGATAGTTGTTTCTGTAGTGGTATTAACATGAGATAACGTTACAGATAGTTGTTTCTTTAGTGGTATTAACATGAGATAACGTTACAGATAGTTGTTTCTGTAGTGGTATTAACATGAGATAACGTTACAGATAGTTGTTTCTTTAGTGGTATTAACATGAGATAACGTTACAGATAGTTGTTTCTGTTGTGGTATTAACATGAGATAACGTTACAGATAGTTGTTTCTGTAGTGGTATGAACATGAGATAACGTTACAAACAGTTGTTTCTGTAGTGGTATGAACATGAGATAACGTTACAGATAGTTGTTTCTGTAGTGGTATTAACATGAGATAACGTTACAGATAGTTGTTTTTTTAGTGGTATGAACATGAGATAACGTTACAGATAGTTGTTTCTGTAGTGGTATTAACATGAGATAACGTTACAGATAGTTGTTTTTTTAGTGGTATTAACATGAGATAACGTTACAGATAGTTGTTTCTGTTGTGGTATTAACATGAGATAACGTTACAGATAGTTGTTTCTGTAGTGGTATGAACATGAGATAACGTTACAAACAGTAGTTTCTGTAGCGGTATTAACATGAGATAATGTTACAGATAGTAGTTTCTGTAGTGGTATTAACATGAGATAACGTTACAGATAGTTGTTTCTGTAGTGGTATTAACATGAGATAACGTTACAGATAGTTGTTTCTGTAGTGGTATTAACATGAGATAACGTTACAGATAGTTGTTTTTATATTAGAACGAAAGTAAACACGTGATAAATAAATTAATTCATTGGTGAGACAAAACTAACTTCAGGGGAGGTACAAACAGTAAAAGGATAAAAAACACACGTGTGATCTTTCACATATTGTTTGTATCCCTTGTAAATCACATATTGTTTGTATCCCTTGTAAATCACATATTGTTTATATCCCTTGTAAATCACATATTGTTTATATCCCTTGTAAATCACATATTGTTTATATCCCTTGTAAATTATTGTCTGATCTCTGGACCTTACGTATTGTTAATTCATTATTTTTTACTAATTAGCCACATATAATTATTTCATAAGTAGTAACATCATCCATTGTTGTTTGTTTGACTTTTGTAGATGCAGAAGTGGACATATAAAAACCGATCCGTGGTACAATGTTCCACAAGACTGCGTCCATCAATAACCTTCGGTCTTACTTTTAACATTTTTCTCACTTTTAACCTGCTTAAAACAATCCTCGCTGTTAAAGTTAACATTGTCGACGAGTTGTCTCTCATAATCCCTAACTATTTTTAAAGTAAACACTTAAGTTTGCAACAGATCTCGAATTTTTTCCAATCTCTCTGACAATTTAAACTTCTTAAACGTGTGAGTTTTATCCCAATTTTCGCTTTTACGTTTTTAATAAGTCTAGTTTAAGGAAGATGCTTATCTAAC
Source organism: Carcinoscorpius rotundicauda (assembly GCA_011833715.1). Taxonomy (NCBI): domain Eukaryota; kingdom Metazoa; phylum Arthropoda; class Merostomata; order Xiphosura; family Limulidae; genus Carcinoscorpius; species Carcinoscorpius rotundicauda. Next base: position 7,792,562 of record CM022402.1, read on the forward strand.
GTTAAGAGCGACTTATTTAAATAATGATATTTCTCAAATGTATCTCACTATTACTTCTCAACTCAGTTTTCCACTCCACCAATGATAAGTCTTGTTTCATATGCTCATATCATAAGTAAGAGAAACACAAAAATCGACTTTTCTTGGTTTGTTTTTATGTTTCGCGCAAAGCTACACGAGAGCTATCTGCGCTAGCCATCTCTAATTTAGCAGTGTGAGACTAAAGTGAAGGGAACTAGTCATCACCACCCACCGCCAACTCTTAGGCTACTCTTTCACCAACGAATAGTAGGATTAACCGTCACATTATATCGCCTTCCACGGTTGAAAGGGCAAACTTGTTTGGTGCGACCGGGATTCGAATCCGCGACCCTCAGGTTACGAGTCGAACGCCTTAATCCACCTGGCCATGGCTGGAAAGACGTTATTACATGCTCATAACTAGCTTTCTGGAAATCAGGAGCTAAGACTTTCATACTGTTTAGTTTTCCTCATCAGATCGTAAAACATCAAACCCAATTCACGCATACATTCCCAGAATTCACTCATATAACTCAACAAAATGAAAAACATCAGTGGTTTATGTCCATTTATTTTTATGTAGCAATTACAGTTAAAAGTGTTTAGGTTTTAAAGTTGCTCTCTAATTCCCTTAAGATTATTTGTTTTAACAGAGTTTAACAGATGCGTGTGAAACTTGGCAAAGCATGCGGTGTTTTCTCCAGAATATTGTCATTGTTAGATGTCTGTAGTTCCTTTAAAAAAACGATTCATAAAAGCATCGGTTGTTAGACAATTTAACACCAGGTTTTCATACTGCTGAGAAATCCACCACCAGGGGAAAGTCGGGTTTTTCAATTCAACAAATAATTTTAAAAGATCAATAAATACATTTAAAAATATAAAAGAAATTGTCCAATAATAACATGATCGTAGAGTTGGGTGTGTCAGTTCAAATAAATATCGGCAAATACGAGCACTCGAAACGTTTGATTGACATACTATCTTCTTTGTGGCCCGGCATGGCCAAGGATGTTAAGGTGTGCGACTCGTATTCTGAGGGTGGCGGGTTTGCATCCCCGTCGCGCCAAACGTGCTTGCCCTATCAGCCGTGGGGCGTTATAATGTGACAATCAATCCAACTGTTCATTGGTAAAAGAGTAGCCCAAGAGTTGGCGGTGGGCGGTGATGACTAGCTGCCTTCCCTCTAGTCTTACATTACTAAATTATGGGCGGCTAGCGCAGATAGCCCTCGAATAGCTTTGCGCGGAATTCCAAAAAAACAATTATCTTTTTTGCTTAAGAACAGAGTTACACAAAAGGCTCTCTGACCTGTGCCTATTATGTGTATCGAACCAAGATATTTAGCGTAAGAAGCGCGCGAATTCACAATTCCCACGATGGTTTGCGTCTTGTTAATCACAATAAACTATCTGTGATGTACCTTTCAGTTTAACAAAGCGGAGTATATCACTTAATAGCTAGATGGCGCCAGTTTCGCGCAAAGCTACTCGAGTGTTATCTGCGTTAGCCCTCCCTAATTCAGCAGTGTAAGACTGGAGGAAAGGCTGGTAGTCATCACCACCCACCGCCAACTCTTGGGCTACTCTTTTACTAACAAATAGTAGGATTGACCGTCACGTTATAGCACCCTGACGGCTGAAAGGGCGAGCATGTTTGGTGTGACGTGGATTCAAACCCGCGAGCCTCAGATTACGAGTCCAGTGCCTTAACCACCTGGCCATGCCGGGGCCTTTGAATAGTGCCTCACCTCCAACCGTATTCAAGTAATGAACTACTGTGAAAATCATATTAAAATATAGTGTTTTTCTCATAACAATGGCACATCGGGGCTTTGGGCTGTGTCCATCCAGAGGAACCAAGACCCTACTTTTAACGTTGTAATTCTATATACTTACCGCTGTCCCAGCTGTGGACTGTATAATAATATAATCTTATAATATTTTAAATTATAATCTAATATCAAAATATATTTTAATATTTTGTGATAATTTAATTTCTTTCAGCATTTTGTAAATGTTCATCGGTTTTCTTTCTTTTTTAAACTCACAGTAAGCTTACGGATTTAGAACGTTAAATATCGATGTTCGGTTCCTGCTGTAATTAGAGACAATAACCCAAAGCGGTTTCGCTCTAAAACAAGCCAGCAAACTAACAAAATTTTATGTAAAGTTGTTGAAGATTAAATTTGAGAATAAATTATCCGTGCTCCGCCAGGCGGGAGTACTAAATCCAAATTTTTAGCGACGTAATCCTTCTGACTTACCACAGAGCCACCAAGGGCTAGATGGCATTATGTTTCGTAATGTATTAATATAGTCGACAACTGACTACCTAAAAGATAATTTTCTGCATAATTCTTTTCTTAGAAGCGTGCATTTGTTTCTTATATTAAAAAAAAAAGAAACCACATCGGGTTTTCTTCTGTGTGCACAGAGAGAAATCGAACCCCTGATTTTTAGCGTTGTAAATCCAAAGATGCACCGCTGTTCCAGCAAGGGGCTTTTCTTGTTTTGTTTGTTTGTTTTTTGGAATTTCGCACAAAGCTACTCGAGGGCTATCTGTGCTAGCCGTACCTAATTTAGCAATGTAAGACTAGAGGGAAGGCAGCTAGTCATCACCACCCACTACCAACTCTCGGGCTACTCTTTTACCAACGAATAGTGGGATTGACCGTCGAATTATACACCCCCACGGCTGGGAGGGCGAACATGTTAAGCGCGACGTGGGCGCGAACCAGCGAATTACGCTTTACGCGCTTGGCCATGCCAGGCCGGGGGCTTTTCTTAAAACTCGTCACAAAGATTTATCGGTCAGCCTAGTGTGTGTGTATTTTTCGCACAGCAGGGTCATTTGCTCAGCCCACCGAGGTGAATCGAAACCCTGATTTTAGTGTTGTAAATCCGCTGTACTAGCGGGAGGTCGATTAGCGTAACGTTAATACTACAATCATTTTAAAAATTATGTAAGCGTCATCGTGGAAACTTTCGCCCTGATTTAATAATGTATTAAGCGAAGAAGGTAAAAGCAGCATATTATTAAATAATATTTGAACTAAACATCGAATAATACATTTTAATAATTATTTTAAGGTAAATTAAAAAAAATTGAATCATTAACAAAGTCATGCTAAAGAAAATTTCACTCAGAGGTTTCATTTTGGTTGCAAGTTCGAATCCCCGTCATATCAAACATGCTCGCCCTTTCAGCCGTGAGGGTGTTATAATGTTACGGTCAATCCTACTATTCGTTGGTAAAAGAGAAACCCGAGAGTTGGCGGTGGGTGGTGATGACCAGTTGCCTTCCCTCTAGTCTTACACTGCTAAATTTTGGACGGTTATCGCAATTAGCCCTCGAGTAGCTTTGCGCGAAATTAAGCAATTCAATTCGGCACCACGTGATAAATTTACTTACAAAAGTCCCTATAGCAGTATAGGTTACTTAGAGAACTTATACCTCTGATTGGTTGGTCAGTAATCAAGCAGTTAATGCTCCGCCCAATTGAACAGTATATTGGATTGAAAGGTCCGTGTCTCGTTGTCAAATTCTCGTGAACTCCTCTAGAACCATGAGATCTCATTTCCAAGTCCGTCCTTTTAAAAAGAAAGACATTAGCCAAGAAAAGTCCGTCGTTTATCAGAGTTTTCGGATAATCACTTGGGTTTATCGACTCGTTGGATCTTCGTCTCTTGTTGGATTGAAAAGAAGTGATTCGACAGAATTACGCGCCAAAAGATGCAATTTCTGGTTGATTTATTTCTCCTTCCTTTGGTTTTCGTGCATTGCTTTTGTTGTCGCTGCTTCGTTTCTCATTATGAATGAAACGAAGGTTCAAAATCGGGTCTACTCGTCCTTTATTCAGATCTTTAGTTTCGGATTACTAACAGTGAGTGGAACTTTCTTTAGCATCATGTTCTGGTACAAAGGTCCAAAGATTGTCGCTGTTCTCAAACAGATGATTAATCTTGAAAACGACCTTACTCTTTCATTGAAGTCAAAGGCTAGAATAAAATACTTTGTAGGATTATTTATATTCTATGCCTTTGTTGCTTTACCTGCTATAACGTTTTTGATTGGCTACGTCTACGTGAAAATTAACTTCACTTTTCATTTTGGTTCAGGGCATATCGCCTTCCTACTATGTTTCACAGTTTCGTATCTTTTTAATATTTGGGGAAGTATACTTTTTATTTATTCCGTTTATTTTGCTTTGGTTTTTACCAGTTTCTTTGATTCTATAAACTTTCAACTTCAGAAGGAATTGAATGATAGGGAAATATTAGAACCTCATAAATTGGAACGATTTCGAAAACTGCATTTTAAGCTCACGGAACTCGTGGATGTTGTGGATGCAGTGTTGTCACCCTGTGTTTTTCTCTTCTTTCTTATTGGGGTTCAATACTGCTGTATTTGTGGAGCATTATGGTACCGTGGTGAATCATTCACAGAGCCGTATATTCTATTGTTTGTATTTTCTTCACTGTTCTTTTCAATGTTTGCAATCTGTATGTCTTCAAGTGGTATAACAGAAAAGGTAAGCCGTATAAACTGTAAGCCTCAAATAGCACGAAATGCACAATTCAGTAACAACCACAACACTTCAGATTGACTCACGATTTTTTTTCGCAGTATATAATGTTAACGAATGAAGTTAACACTAATGGTATATTTTTTCTGTCTCTCTCTCAATCTGTCTGATTATTCGTTATTTTCTTTCTTAACATAATTTCTGAAACTAACCCTCTTATTTAAAACGATTTTTATTTACTAATTTTGCCATCTTTTTTCCTGATTTGAGTACAAGCCCTTTGATAACTTTAGGTCACACAGAACAATTTCCTTTGGAGTTCACTGGTATTTATCGTTAAAGTAATATTTAGCCAAAGTAAAATCATGCTTTTGTGAACACACTTTACTGGGTCATCCACAGTGGTGGAAACACTTCACTGCATCACCAACTTTTATTCACACTTTTATTCGAAGCAATCTTTTATTTTGAGGCCACGTAGGCGCAACTGAATTTTATAGATGATGGAGTACAGTGTAATTCTTACACCAGCAGTCTTATAGACAGTTCTGGTGTTGCACCAATCGTCTCTTGGCTATAAATGGACATAATTACTTGTCAGAAGCCTACTTCCTACAACATGCGTTTGACACTAGCATGGCAGATTGAAGTTGGCCATTTTACTATAGGCCACTTGGTGCAGACATAGAGAAAGATTGGCCATGGTATAGTGAGAGGAAACTTCCACAACAGTGGATGAACGTGTTTTGAAACGCATGCAAAATCATCGACTGTCATCCACAGATCTCAAAGGATTATGGCAAGAACTTCAAGCATTGCTGTCTCTGTAAGAAGACCAGGAAAGAAACTTCTTCTTGCCAATGATATGAAGTTCATTAGAACCAAAGACCATGATGATTGGACTGGAATGGAGTGACCTGTTCGAATGTGATGGGAAGCACTTTGTATGACATCGGACTGGAGAGTAACCTGCATTCATGGACATGCATCTCTGGCCAGAGTGTGTGTTGTCTGTGTTGTGTGAAAGGCAACACAAATGTTAACAAGTACATCGACACTCTTAGGTCATAAAGCCATCAATTTGAAATCACTTCGGTGGAGCTGACCAGTGGACATTTTAGGATGACCCTGCTCCAGGTCATTGGGCTAAAATGTTTGGTAATATTCATACGATCCACGCAGTAAACGTGAAATAACGAGACAACATCACTCTAGGGGTGTCGAGAGACATATTAGGCTTCTCGTAATTGTTTCAAGTTAAGGACTTTTTTTAAAGAGTGCTTTGCAGGTAATAGGACGTAACGTAACCCTATCGGAAACGACAATAGATAACGAAGCGAAAAACGAAACAATAAATCTTGGGACTGCAGAAAGCTCTGATCCTGGTGTGACATCACCAACTCATCCTTTATATTTAACCCCTCGTGAACTCTATGCCACGGGGATGTCAAGAAGTTATCACAACCAGAGGAACCCCAACCAAATATTCAAACAGGCTTTGTAACCACTTTTTGTCAAGCTCCTCAGAGGAATTATATTCAAATCTCGGTTTTCTAGCTTAAACAATATTAGTTAGTTTTACAAGTCATTTGTTTTAATACGTTTCTTACTAAAGACGGCCAAGCGTGTTAAGGCGTGCAACTCGTAATCTGAGGGTCGCGCCAAACATGCTCGCCCTTTCAGCCGTGGGGGCGTTATAATGTTACGCTAAATCCCACTATTCGTTGGTAAAAGGGTAGCTAAAGAGTTGGCGGTGGGTGGTGATGACTGGCTGCCTTCCCTCTGGTCTTACACTGCTAAATTAGAGACGGATAGCGCAGGTATCTCTCGAGTAGTTTTGAGCGAAATCAAAAAACAAACAAACAGACTTACTAAAGACAAATATATGTGTTTGGATAACTGAAATATGAGGCTAGTTACAACACGCAGTATTTGTAACTGTGTATTTGTAACCGTATAACACTAGTGCTGACACTACAATAATGCAGCCTCGTAACAAGTTACAGGAACAAATAAAAGTGTGAAAAAACATTGGATGATCCAGTAACTGTCTCTCCCGACGTCTGTCTGTCTGTCCACGTCAAAAAATCAAGTTTGTGATTTTTTTTATTTTTTTTTACTTTCTGTTTTACTGAACAATTGTGTTGAAACCACGACCATCTTTATAATTACCTTTGGTTTAACAGATATAAAAGAATGTAGTTTAATTTGGCTTGTCCATTCATACGTTCTCTGTGTGTATCAAAACACTTCTAAAAGAATCGTTAACTTCAGAAAGTAACATCGGCTGTTTTGGTAAAATACCTTATGTCATTTTTTTAAAAAAAACAACTGAAAATCAAATGAAAATGTTTATGTTTTATACTAACATAACTTGTCGTCACATACCACAGTATTCCCGAAACTGTAATAACAGCTTTATAAAATGCTTTAGTGTGAGAAGTGATGAAGAAAACGAATGGGAACTGGACAATAAAGCTGTTTTAAACTACGGACATGTCATGACATGTCACTGATTGTTCTTTAAAAAAATAAACAATGTTTGGTTTAGCTCACTGTTCAAATTACTTTCAGGCTAATCACTTCTACAAGATTATAGAAGAAATCCCAGTTGGTCTGCTTCCTCAGAGATACATTATGCAGGTATGATAAATGTTAGTTTCATGTCTTGTTTCCTTCCAACTTTAGGACCATCAACACTGAGATTCCTACAACACTTCAGCTTGTGTCACTTGTAGGTGATATGTTCGTAATATTTTCACAGTATTTATGAAAACGTAATTTTCCTCGTTAACAGTTTTCACTGTTTCAGGTCAATGTGTTAAACTTGAGATATCCGTTACTCTCACGTTACGGAACTAACGTGGTGTTAACATTTGTATAACACCTTTAAATACGTGTTATATATCATTTGAAAAACATCTTAATAAAGTCCAGTATTTCGCATAGCGATTAAATACTTTTTAGTGGCGTTAAGGGTTATATATAATTTTGAAAACATGTTAGTAAAGTCGAGTATTTCATATAGCCGTTAAATACACGAATGTAATAATGTAAAGAATTTTGTAATCAATAAATACATGTTAGTAATGCAAAGAATTATATATAACCAATAATTAAAACGTTGGTAGTTTTAAAGATTACATATACCTATTAAATGTATTGTAAGGGTGTGTTTTAAATTTCACTTTGATTGTATTCAATGATCATCGGGATTTGTTTGTTTTGGTGAGATTTTGTTCACTTGGTCATTTTTAAACTATAGGCGTCTAATTAGGCTTAAGAAATTATGTGTTTAATTAATTAGTTTTTGTCCTGATATTCCAGATAACAAACTCTGCCTTGAGAGCTGCAGAAAATCCGATTGCTTTCAGTGCGTCCGGGTTTTTTACCATCAATCAGTCTCTTATCACAACGGTTAGTTACATCCAGTCACTCCTTCAGTTTCTATATGTTTGTTGTTAAATGTCTGATTAAAAGTCTCCACACACGAGTAAAAATTTAGAAACGTTTAAAGTAGAAATAGAAATATACTTGGTTTGTTTTTGAGTTTCGCAGATAGCCCTCATGTAGCTTTGCGGTGGGTTGTGGTAACTAGTTCCTCTAAGGATACTCTTTTACCAACGAATAGTGGGATTAAACGTACATTATAACGCCCCGACAGATGAAAGGGCAATCACGTTTGGTGTGACGGGAATTCGAACGGGCAAACCACCTGGCAATGCCAGGACTATTTGATTTTGATTACTATAAAATAATTAACTATCTATTTATTTTCAGTACAAAATTAAACAATGGACTATTCGCTTTCGGGATTTTATAGTTTACGTCCGTGAAGTTTTTTCTGACCCACCAGGTGGCAGTTTATCTGAACTAGTTTTCGTAAATCTGTTTTCTTAATAGTTACAGAATTTGTATTAGGTAACACTGAATTACATTTGCTTTCCGTTGTCCCCGACTTCATATTCTCTCCGACGGTAAGTTTGAGGGTTTATAACGCAAAATGTTGAGATCTAATCCGTACGCTAGACACTGCAGCAATAGACAGTCCACGTTTTAAAGTTTGATTCGTAATATAAATAATTTCATTCGTCTGATACATAATTTTTAAAGTTTTTATTTGTCCATATCTTTATCTTTATCGTTCAATTATTTATGGTAAATTTTTTTTAATTCCAGAAATTGTCTTTTCCTCTTTGTTCCTACAAACATTTCATTTGTTCACATCTGTTAGTGTCCACCAGAGAGTTTGGTTGTAACTAAGCAAAAACTACCAAGGGGTATCAAAATCCGGTTTCCAGCGGTGTGAGTCCGCAGACGTACCGTTGTGCCACTGAGAGACTTGAGACGCTAAAATGTGAGGTTCGATTCTCCGCTGTAGAGACCGCAGATATCTTAACATAACCTTGCTCTAAAGTAGAGAAACAAACCTGTTAGCCGTATAAGTCAAAATGCAGACCCGACATGTTTAGGTAGTTAAGGCACTCGACTCGTGATCCGAGGGTCGAGGATTCGAATCTCCGTCATACCAAACATGCTCGCTCTTTCAGCCGTGGGGGAGTTATAATGTGATTGGTCAATCCTACTATTCTTTGGTAAAAGAGTAGCCCAAGAGTTGACGGTGAGTGGTGATGACTAGCTGCCTTCACTTTTGTCTTTCACTGCAAAATTAGGGACCGATAACGCAGATAGCTCTCGTGTAGCTCCGCGCGAAATTCAAAACAAAAAGCGGTCAAACTCGCTTAATTTTTTTCAATTGATGATTTGTTATTAAGTTAAACTCGATGTCTTTTTGTTGGATTATATCTTTAAAACATTCAGTGGTTTAAGTCTAAAGACGTTAAACAAAACGAAATTCGATAGTTTGAATGGAATTACGTTTTTCTTCCGCGCAAACAAAGTACGAAGAAATGCAATCTAATATTATAAAACAGATATATTACCGGGAAAATCTTTTCCAGCTAAATCTCTTTGTCTTTTCTTGTTCTTCTCTTCTGTCAGATAACCGGGGTCATACTGACATACACAGTAATTTTGATTCAAACCAGTAACACCGTTACCCTTCCAGACGTCACCTCCTCGACACCACCGAGTACACCAACTAATTTGCTATTCGAGTCAATGTTTTCGTCTTATGATTCGTCTTATGATTCATCTTATGATTCATCTAAAACCATGAAGTAATTGCAGTCATTTTAATTAAAAGCTTTACAGTATCCCTTAAGTTGGCTGATATTCGTTTCTGAACACTCTTGTTGACCATCACTCCGGCTGAAGATGGACATTTCAAGATTCTCTGATTATTATATCCAACCGACAATGACCTTACTGCTGACCTCACCTGGCTATCAATGGTATTTTTAAGATCTTCTGTTGACCACTAGGTCACCGTGGGCTTTTCAAAGACCCCTGTTGACCGCTAGGTCACCATGAGCTTTTCAAAGACCTCTGTTGACCGCTAAGTCACCATGGGCTTTTCAAAGACCTCTGTTGACCGCTAGGTCACCATGAGCTTTTCAAAGACCTCTGTTGACCGCTAAGTCACCATGGGCTTTTCAAAGACCTCTGTTGACCGCTAAGTCACCATGGGCTTTTCAAAGACCCCTGTTGACCACACCCATTGGACCTTGTTTGTCATATTTATATTTAAACTATGTCTATATTTAAACACACGTGTTATAAAGTGGCCACGTGTTTAAAATCCTTTACATGTATTTTGTATTGTTGCTTGCACTGTCAATATACTTTGGCCAATAAAATACAGTACACTTGCAATGTTTCAGTGCGTTTCTATATTCAACTTTTAAAGGGACCGTTTCAAAAAAAATTGGCACAACGATATCACAGAATAACATTTTTAATTTCCCTAAACAAATCACATTTAATCTCAAAAGAAAACGCGGTTAGTTCTTCAATTGTTTAGCTACTTATAATGTTTTGAAGGATCGTCTGTTTTCAAACAACTATATAAAGGTTGTTAGAGTTGTCCGTTAAACCACACATCACTAGCTACGAATATTAAACCACCCAAAAAATAAACACGACATTAGGATTTGATGGATCGCTTGTCGGTGTCGTACCATGTTTATCTAAAGTCATTTATTAATTACCTTCAATAAAGATAACCGAGTGGTAATCACTGGCACAACTTTGCAAGAAAGTAAATACAAGTTACCTCAGAAGACGTGCACACCCTAGCAAAAAAAATATGAATGAGCTTTGATAAACATCAAAATTCTGACGAGAGACTCCAACTGTTTTCCCTGTAAGGAAATATTCCAAAACCAGTAGGCCCAGCAGAGCCAGCTTGTTAGGGTACTGGGGTCGTAATCTGAGGGACGAGGGTTCGAATCCCCATCACACTAGGGCTTTATCCCCAACTGACTCAGCCACGTAAGAATAAACGGAAGGCAGCTGGTGATCAACACCTACAGCCACCTTTTGTCAACGAACAACGGGACTGACTCCTACATTATAACGCCCCTACGGCTGCAAAATAGCGAGCATGTTTTGTAAGACAACAGTTCGAGCCCGCGAGATGTGCACCTGATCACGTGATCTTGCCGGGCCAGAGGTTATGTAGAAGTACGCTGTAGTTAGAATCTAGTTTTGGAAGTGTTCCGATTTGAAAGGCCCACCACGGCCAGGTGGTTAAGGCGCTCGACTCGTAATCTGAGGGTCGAGGGTTCGAATCCACGTTGCACCAAACATGCTCGTCCTTTCAGCCGTGGAGGTATTATAATGTTACCATCAATCCAACTATTCGTTGGTAAAAGAGTAGCCCAATAATTGGCGTTGGGTGATGATGACTAGCTGCCTTCCCTCTGGTCTTACATTCCCAAATCAGGGACGACTAGTACTGATAGCCCTCGTGTAGCTTTGCGCGAATTTAACAAAAAACAAAATCTCAGCTATGAAACGTCTGACGTACATTATTAGTATCTGAAGTTCTGATGGAAAAAGTTTATATTTTGAAACTGTTGAAATGAGATTTGAATTTTAAAAAGAATGTGAGTATAAACAAACGTCGTAAAATATTTTAATTATTCTAATACAAGGAAAAAAAAAGAAGAAAGGCAAATATAAGAAAGTGTTAGAATGAAACAGATATTTTTAATCGTGAAACAAATACCGAGAGATAAAAAATGGATTATTTGTGTTTAACCTTCAGTTTAGATCTAAAAAAACACCAACACCCAAACTAAGGTTGCATTGTATTTAACAGATGACGCTTTATTAAGAGAGTCCTCACCCCACCAGTGGCACAGTTCGTGGATCTATGCTGCTACAAACCGGGTTTTGCAACCAGTGGTCGGAGAGAGCACAGATAGCCCCTTGTGTAGCTTTGTGTTTGATAAGAACCAACCAAACTTTATTGAGAGAAGTCCTCATACGTGATAAGCAGAGTTACTTCCTTATGTGTGTGTACATAGCTTTTACAAGTACGGAAATGCGTGCGTTTTTAGCTGTTTTAATACGACCGTTTATTATGCACTACTCGTGTGCTGTTCGTTAAACTAAAACCATTTCACGGCAAAAAGTTTCTATTATACTACTGATAGTGTTATTAACATTTTATGATGCTTTCGAGTGTTAAACAAATAAATTATAGGCTGAGATGAATTGTGAAGCATGGCTACATGAAGGCTATCTGCGCTAGCTGTCCCTAACTTAGCAGTGTAAAGCTAGAGGGAAGGCAGCTAGTCATCACCACCCACCGCCAACTCTCGAGCTGGTCTTTAACCAACGAATAGTTATATTGACAGTCACATTACAACGCTCCTATGGCTAAAAGGACGAGCATATTTGGTGTCACCGGGATTCAAACCCGCGACCTACAGATTACGAATAGAACGCCTTCACCCATCTGGTCATGCCGGGCCGAACGGGTTAGAAGAAATGTCATACAGTTGGTGTAGGTCTTACCCATCTGAAGACTTACAAAACTCAAATGGGGCCTGGCATGACCAGATGGTTAAGGCACTCGACTCGTGATGTGAAGGTCGCGGGTTCAAATCCCAGTCGCACTAAACATGCTCGCCCTTTCAGCCATGGGGGCGTTATAATGTCACGGTCAATCCTGCTATTCATTGGTAAGAGAATAGCCCAAGGGATGGCGGTGGATGGTCTAACGCTGCTAAATTAGGGACAGCCAGCGCAAATAGCCTTCATGTAGCTTTTGCGCGAAATTAAAAAATCAAACAAGCAAACTCAAATCGGTTTGTTTATTTTTGTATTTCGCCACAATTTCAGGTTAATAGTTCTATTCTGCTAATGGTTTCTTGTCACATTTTTCGGTTCTAATCGTGATGTGTTTTAAATGTACCGACAATGGAACTATGGAAATAATTCTTTATCAGTGCATAAAAAAACACCACACAAGCAGAAACTGTTACTACATTTATTATGACGTCATCACAGATACAGGCGCACCCTATATTACTTTATGAAAGGTTTAAATAGCACCCAAGCCAACTTGTTAACAAGCATTACTTATAAATTAAGCAGCTGCTTTATATACAGTTAATATTTCTAAAAACTGAAATACAGATAAATTAATAGTAGGAATCTCAGCTTGAGTAAAGATAGTTTTGATAGAGTGCTAACGTGTACAAAAAAAATTCTATTTCCGCTAAGCACTTGGTAAATAGAAATCAAACCTACAGAACACGACAAAATAGACTTATGGATTGAGCATACGGAATACCACAAGTAAGGCTTGGAAATCACATTTACAGAATACAGTGAATAAAGTTTAGAAATCAAACGTATAGAAACGCTTTATTCTTAATCTCTTACAATAACAGTAAGTTTTAAATTATTTACACATATGGTACGTCCATTATCATTTAATTATTACACATATACACTGTTATATCACGAGAATTATTTAACACTGCTAGCTTAGTATACGATATTAGGACGAATCTACATCACCTAAATTAGTCGTACTTGGTGCAGTATTATTGGGATTATGGCCGAAAATGTTGATAACAACGAAGGTATCCAGTCGATGAATCAATACATTCTAATCATTACAACTTGTTGAGTTTTTCAAGACGCTGCACATTCGTGGGTAGACCAGCATTTTAAACTAATTACATTACGCTATGTAACACAAATTTTGTTCCTGGATAGAATGTGTTATTTCTTAATTGCTTATGTTGTAAAAGTACAGAAAATTTTTACATTTTCATTTACTTTAGGTCTGAATAAAATGACATATGAATCAAGATTTACATATATTTATACTAAATTTATACAAAAATGTTTAGAAGTGTCTAGTTTTTCGTTATTTGCGACTGTAATGTAAATCACTTTCACGTATCCCAAATATAGTGTCTCATCATGCTTTCGTTACACGCTCCCGGGTCACAAAAGTAAAGCTTGAAGAGAAAAATTGGTCTTTTCCATTTACTTTAGGCATAAAGAATTGGGAAATAACACTTTCTGTCCAGGAACAAGAAACGGTAAACATTTTGTTACATGTTGTTATTAATGTGTGTGTAAGTATTTCCTTATAGCAAAACCACATCGGGCTATCTACTGAGCCCACTGATAGGAATCGAACTCTTGATTTTAGCGTTGTATATCCGAAAAAATACCACTGTACTAGCAGGGGCCGATGTTATTAACGAGATAACATTTAATTATTATTGAAAATTGTAGAACCGATGACGATTCACAACTCCCGACTCTGGATCAAAACGACGGTGTAAGTAAATATGGCTCCAGTTATCTGAAAAAAGGATTAAAGAAAAAGCTGATTTGACGAAACGTTTAATACGAGTTTTCTGAAAATTTCTTTAAGTAATTTCTGAAATACTGATACTGCTAGATTCACTTGTCATTTAACAAAAGTTGCACACCTTTGCGTATTAGCTCTACGTGTTGTTTCTTAAAGCAGTAAAGATTGTGGTTACTTGGAAGACAAAGGTAAATATTTACAAGTTAACTAAAGATACACGTGAAGAACTCAACAGAGAAAATATCGCGTTTTCCTTTATAGGACTTGTTAACATGTTAAATTAGACAGGAGGCAGCAAACACCGCCAACATTTGTTGTTGTTGCTTTATATCTGGATTCTAGGAGCCACTGTCCGGCAAGCTGACCAACATAAACGTAAACTAACGTGGCAGGGGTGTAGTTTTGAGAGAGAGGAATCGTAAGAATTCTCTCTCCAACCGGGATGTTCAGGAACGTTGTGGTTCCTCTTCGTTCCCTTTCGTGAATTGTTATTAGGATTAGTTTTATTTATTTATTTATTAAATGATTTTTGACTCTTTTTTTTGGGGGGTGGAGGATGTCACTCTGAATGTTATCTTGGACAGCGGCAAAGGCAGCACCAGAGAGAATGGCCAGGTCCCGTCCCGAAAGACAGAAGTCAAGCAGATATGACCAGCAGGCCATCCTGATTTTGTTTTGAGCAGATTTTTTTTTTGAATTAAGCACAAAGCTACACAATGGGCTATCTGTGCTCTGCCCACCACGGGTATCGAAACCCGGATTTTAGCGTGTAAGTCCACAGACATACCGCTGAGCCACTGGGGGGCGTTTTGAGCAGACCTGTATCGATTAGTGTAAACTAAAATATTGAAGATTCGTCGTTCATATGAACATAACGTGTTCGAATTCTATACGTTGTAACGATGTTTTATCACATTTTATCACTAAAACCTACAAAATATTTATCTTTACCGTTGTCATCAAAGCACTGTTAATCCTGAAGAACCCTGAAGCAGTGAAGTACACCTCTCCGTTTGACGTCATCAGAACGGAGAGAGGCATCTGAAAAGAATCAGGATTGTCACTGATGAAAATCGTTCAAGGGACAAAATCACTGACAAAACTTTCTAACAAAAATAATAATGAAACATTTAACTGAAAGAAGAATCTCAGAAGAGATATGGTTTGATTCTTTAATAACTCTACGTTAAAAGCGTTTTAAAATAGGAGTTCGATTGGTTTGTTTTTAATTTCGTGTAGGGCTACACGAGGGCCATCTGCGCTCGCCGTCTCTAATTTAGCATTGTAAGACTAGGGGGAAGATAGCTAGTTATTATCACCCATGGCCGACTCTTGGGCTACTTTTTTACCAACGAATAGTGGGATTGGCCTTCACGTTATAACGACCCCTCGGCTGAAAGGACGAGCATGTTTGGTGCGACAAGTATTTCAGAGTACAGACATTTGTCTGCAACGGATACTATAACGACTGAAATAATGTCCTCACAAGTCACAACTCTAAATTACTGATTAAAATACGTAATTATTATTACATACATTTTTGAGTTATTTATCTGTGTGTTTGATCCGTACTTTAATATGTAGTAAACACCGGTAGTCAATTATCACTTACTTCACTGGTCCGGCAAGAGCAGGTGGATTAAGGCTTTCGACTCGTAATCCGGAGGTCGCGGGTTCGAATCACCTTCACGCCAAACATATTTGATCTTTCAGCCGTGGGAGCTATTATTATGTGACGGTTAATCCCACTATTCGTTGATAAAAGAGTAGCCCAAGAGTTGGCGGTGAGTGTTGATGACTAGCTGCCTTCTCTCTAGTCTTACATTGCTAAATTGAAGACGGTTAGCGCAGATAGCTCTTGAGTTGCTTTGCGCAAAATCCAAAACAAATAAACACTCAAAATGCACACACACACACACACGTACAAATAAAACAAATTCGCCCAATTCATTGGTCAACTATTTTGTGATGTTTTTCCCATAGTTCATGTAAGAAGTTTCTATGGTGTAATATAGTCAACAAAACATTTGAAACGCTTTTAAACACTTTAACGTGTTGGTTGTGCTTATTAACGTTGTACAGCCTTCATCGTTCGTTTTTTATTCAAGTGCATTTTTATCTCTATTCAAAGTGTTTTCCGGATGTAGACCTAACGCAGAAAATAGTCCAGTTTGTATATGTGATGTTGAACCGGCATGGCCAGGTAGGTTAAGGTGTTCGATTCGTAATCTGATGGTCAAGGGTTCGAATCCCCACCAAATCAAACATGCTCGCCCTATTAGCCGTGGGGGCGTTATAAAGTTACGGTCAATCCCACTATTCGTTGGTGAAAGAGTTGGCGATGAGTGGCGATGCCTTCCCTCTAGTCTTACACTGCTAAATTAAATTAAGGACGGCTAGCGCAGATAGCCCTTGAGTAGCTTTGCGCGAAATTCGAAAACAAACGTACGATATACTGACGTCCTACTGATGTAGATTAGATAACAATAATAAGGAGACATGTGTGTCAGCCTTCTATTTGTGTTTCACAGTGCACTTTCATTCCAACCCACATCGGACAGAGTAGGTGGAGAGATAGAATCAGTGGACTGAATGGGGATAGCGAATGAGATAGGAATAAAGTAAGCATGTTTCGGGGGTATATTTGGGGTATGTGGAGAAAAATGAGTTCAATGAGCGCGCTAATCGTTTGAACAGATTTAAATGATTTATCATTGAGTGTAATCACGAGAAACATCAACTTCATATAAGAGCACCGAAACATGTAGAGATTTCCACGTAATGTAGAAGTTAAAGATGTCTGTAAACTTATTACTCGTGGAGCTAATGAAAAATAAGATTTCGATATAAAAAACATCGCTGTGGTACGTAATGCCTTTAGACGGACTAGAACTGATGGAAAGAAGATCCCTTAGTTGGACTAATGCATCAATTTTGTTATCTCGTTCCAGCTCTAAGAACCGAAGGACTATTAGAGGATTACGTCCTCTCTTTGCCCAAGAGACAGTGTCATAATAACCCTCCAAAAGAGTTGTTGTTTTTGTTGTTGTTGTTTTTGAATTAAGCACAAAGCTACACAATGGGCTATCTGTGCTCTGCCCACCACGGGTATCGAAACACGAATTTAAGCGTGTAAGTCCGCAGACATACCGGTGAGCCACTGGGGGGCTCCAAAAGAGTGGTTATGTAGTTCTGTAAAACTGTAATTCTATACTTACTTGTTGCACGTAACTCAGAGGAAGATTTCCTGGACAAGTTCCTTCTACAATTTTGAAGATCTGTCTCACCTGGATAACGTACATATGCAATAATAAAGATAAATTATATGTATTGTAAAAATATAAACATCGCATATCAAAACAGACGTAATTTTTAATGTACTGTAAAACTGATTATCCACGGAAGGATTGTGAATCAGAACAGGTGAGTCAACTGCCATTAAACAACGTAATAGTTTTTTAAGATAAAAAAAATTATTTTCAAAAGTGAAATCCGTTTTCTTTAGATGAAGAATTGAACCTTTCAGTTTTTCAATTGGTTGCTGATCTAAACTAATGATTGTAATAAATGAGTAAAAGTACCTTCTTTCCCAAACATTCCGAATAAGAGGTCATCATGAACATGCCTACAAAACTGTTAGTCATTAGAAACAGCACAAGTAATTTCGAACTAATATTCAAAGATCCATACAACATGGAACCCCAGATGCAACAAAATATGGTTCCATTGGAAAAGTAAATAAATATTCCAGGAGGTAAAAACCTATCAGTTTCTTTCATAATACTGGACAGACTAGAATGAAGTTTCTTGAATCTCTGCATTTTTAAAAGGTCTATTTTCCCCACTTTGTCTAACAGCTCTTCAACTTGGCTGTTCAGAGAATCAAATAATCCGATAAACACAGCAGCGAAGTAAAGGACGAACAAGACGTTATGTTCTCCCCATGCCAGAAGGAAAAGGAGACTTGCGAAACCAAATACTGTGTAGAGTAAATCTCGGTACTCCGTATACGAATATCCCGCCACTGTCACGCTCAATACTGTGATAAAAGGTATAAAGACGTAAAATAATACGAAATACATCTTTGCAAACCTTTTAATTTTTTTTTCGTTTGCAGAAGAGAGTCCAAGTTTTCTCTCCAGAATAGTAATTTTTTTAATAATTGAAACGCACTCGGGTCCCTTGTGCCAAGACACCACAGCGAAACTGAGGGAACCGAGACCCATAAGCACGAGCGCTGAAGTGTTGATGAAATTTGTGAATGGTGGATAAACATCTGATTCAAGTGTATGTAATATAGTCACATAACAGCCTGACAGCATAAGTAACCATATGATAACAGCGTAAATTATCACGAAACTGCATCTTTTCGCATAAGCATTCTCTGGACCACTTTCCGCTAAGCCCTCCACACAAGACCCTCCAATGATTCGAGAGAACCTTAAAATTGTGCGGAAAGTTCGGTAGATGGAGCTACGGACCGGTTCGTTTTTCTCTTTCTCTTCATTCAAATAAATTGAGGGAATTCGACTATGAAACGCCATGTCAATCTTCGATGTGTTAGTCAACGCCAGAGAGCTAAGTGTTAGTACTTTTCAGAGAGAATTTATTATTATGAACTCGTATGCTGTGCGCATGCTCCGTTCCTTCATAACCAATCATCAAATATTTGTTCTTCACGAGTATCTAGATCACTTCTAAAAACATGTATGTTATTAGCTAAAAATGTATTCATAAAAATTTTGTTTCTTTGTTGCGATACGCTGTTGTTTTGAATCAAGCACAAAGCTACACAATGGGCTATCTGTGTTGAGATACGCAAAGTAGCAAATGGGTTATCCCTGTTAAGCCCACTGCAAAGACGATCGACCCAGAATATTAGGGTTATAATCCCTTAGTCTGATCCACCAAAGGTCACGAGAAATATTAAAATTATGAAACATTAAATAATTAGTATTCGATAGGGTCTTATTCTAAGATTCAAACTTTATTTTAAATAATAAAGATTTGTCGGTTATAGTAGCAGAAACAATGCCATTTCGGAATAGAAACCACTCACGCACAGGGCACTTGATATGAAAATAACAATGATAACCGAGGGCTGAAATAAGACTTGGTTTTTAATTTCAAAATTGTAAGTGTAACCACATAAACCAGAAATGGAAATATCAAATGGGGTTTTGGTTTTGATTTATTTGTTTATGTGCGCAAAGCTGCGCAGTGAGCCCTTTGCGCCGTATCCATAGCAAGGATCGAACTCGGAATCTTAGCCCTCGTGAGTACTGCTGAGCAGCCACGAGCAAATTTTGGAACAATAAATGATAGAGAAAGGTCACTTGTTTTTTGACCAACAAAGCTGCACAAGAAGTTATCTGTGTTCTGTTCACCACGGGTATCGAAACCTCGTTTCTAGTGATATAACTCCTCAGACATACCACTATACCAGTTAAAGAGGATCATAGGATAGCAATCAATATATTGTCTTAAAAATAATTTATCAGTACGTAATGATAAGAACCTCAGAATTGTTAGGCTTACGTGTATATGAAATTCGGTTTAAATTATCATCAATTGATATAGATTATCTGTCGTTTAATCCGGGATACTCTAAAGGGAAGATAATTTATATTCATATCAATCGATTGTGTTCCAGTGGGTTTATGTGTAAGGTTTTACGTTCAACTATCCGATAATATGATAGATCAGCTGTACATAACAACAAAGTGGTTT
Organism: Carcinoscorpius rotundicauda; assembly: GCA_011833715.1. Classification (NCBI taxonomy): domain Eukaryota; kingdom Metazoa; phylum Arthropoda; class Merostomata; order Xiphosura; family Limulidae; genus Carcinoscorpius; species Carcinoscorpius rotundicauda. The sequence continues at coordinate 7,812,589 of CM022402.1, forward strand.
TGTGGCTGACAACTTACTACTGTGTACACACCAGACACTGAAAAATGAGTTTGAAAGAAGAAAATTGCAGAATCCTGTCGCTTTGGCAACGATTAATAAATATTTTATGCCACTAAGTGAAACGGATAAACGGTCTGGATCGCAAAACCCGATTTTACAAATTACGGCTAACGACTTATCAGTTGGCTCGGCGTGTTTTATTGGGTGGTGTGCTCGGACTACGAATCCAAGGGATCATGGTTCGAGGCTTGTTGCTGTACTTTGATGTGGTTGGTAAGAAACAAGAAGAGTGCTCACATATAACTTTTCGGTCAACAGGTGACGATGACTAACAGTTTTTCCTCTAGTCAATCGGTCAAAGTTGGAGAATGTTGCTGTCCTACAGCACGAGGTCACAAAACCAATAAAAGAGACCATATCCTCTGATCATCCATCTTAAACAATATCAACAACCACCCCGCTTAGCGCGGTTAAGCGATAAGTCATAGTACACACTCAGTATTAATCATCAAGGAACTAGGCCGTCTTTTAATAACCCTTTTAAAACAAGATCCTCAGAAGTTGTTGTCTTTTTTACTCTCGTAAGCTTTTTATCATTTACAACAGTGTTGGAATGACCTGTTATTTAACTGATTCTAACAAAACGTTCAGTAAAAGGACCGAGAAAGAAAGCTGCATAACAAATGAATTGTCTTAAGCCTTTCGTAGATCTACGACACCCATGATAATAGTAAATAATTTAAAAGTTTTCATATCCACGTTCTTGGTAAACTGTATACATGCTTTACAAGAATTACAATACACAGGTCATCATGAAGCAACCTATAAGCTTACAAAGTTCATTAGCACTTCTATTCATTAAGAAAACACAAGTAAGCATTTTAAAATCTTTGGCCAATAGAAAAACCACAAATGATAAAACAAAATGTAAAAAGTTATATTTGAATTATCAACAAGCATTTGTTGCAAACAAACGACTAACAACTTTTTGTTAACTTAAACACAATGTAGTACCTCATGACGTCAGTAAACCATTACAAGATCACATATATTAAGCATCACACAGCACCATATGACATCAATGAACCATTAAAACACTCATAAAATTAAGCATCCTAAAGTACCATACAACATCAATAAACTATTGAAAGATTCACATATATTAAGCATTCTACTGTACCATATAACACCAATAAACCGTTAAAAGATTCATATATATATTAAGAATTCTATGGTATCATACGACATCAATAAACCATTAAAAGATTCACATATATTAAGCACCATGCAGCACCATATGACATCAATAAACCATTAAAAGATTCACATATATTAAGCACAATGCAGCACCATATGACATCAATAAACCATTAAAAGATTCACATATATTAAGCACCATGCAGCACCATATGACATCAATAAACCATTAAAAGATTCACATGTATTAAGCACAATGCAGCACCATATGACATCAATAAACCATTAAAAGATTCACATATATTAAGCATCATACAGCACCATATGACATCAATGAACCATTAAAAGATTCACATATATTAATAATTTTAAAGTATTAACATGTTCCTTATCCTCTCTCCATTTATCAGTCTTCAATGTTGTGATAAAATATATCGTGAAATTGTTATCAACATATTAAAAAAAGTTGAGTGTTTGTGATGGAAATAAGATGTATTAGCACTTGTGGTGTTTGCCACCGGTAATTAAGTTTTTGTACGTGTCAGTTCAAATAAATATCGGCAAATACGAGCACTCGAAACGTTTGATTGACATACTATCTTCTTTGTGGCCCGACATGGCCAAGGATGTTAAGGTGTGCGACTCGTATTCTGAGGGTCGCGGGTTTGCATCCCCGTCGCGCCAAACGTGCTTGCCTTATCAGCCGTGGGGCGTTATAATATGACAATCAATCCCACTGTTCATTGGTAAAAGAGTAGCCCAAGAGTTGGCGGTGGGCGGTGATGACTAGCTGCCTTCCCTCTAGTCTTACACTACTAAATTATGGGCGGCTAGCGCAGATAGCTCTCGAATAGCTTTGCGCGAAATTCCAAAAAAACAATTATCTTTTTTGTTTAAGAACAGAGTTACACAAAAGGCTTTCTGACCTGTGACTATTATGTGTATCGAACCAAGATATTCAGCGTAAGAAGCGTGCGAATTCACAATTCCCACGATGGTTTGCGTCTTGTTAATCACAATAAACTATCTGTGATGTACCTTTCAGTTTAACAAAGCGGAGTATATCACTTAATAGCTAGATGGCGCCAGTTTCGCGCAAAGCTACTCGAGTGTTATCTGCGTTAGCCGTCCCTAATTCAGCAGTGTAAGACTGGAGGAAAGGCTGGTAGACATCACCACCCACCGCCAACTCTTGGGCTACTCTTTTACTAACAAATAGTAGGATTGACCGTCACGTCATAGCACCCTGACGGCTGAAAGGGCGAGCATGTTTGGTTTGACGTGGATTCAAACCCGCGAGCCTCAGATTACTAGTCGAGTGCCTTAACCACCTGGCCATGCCGGGGCCTTTGAATAGTGCCTCACCTCCAACCGTATTCAAGTAATGAACTACCGTGAAAATCATATTAAAATATAGTGTTTTTCTCATAACAATGGCACATCGGGGCTTTGGGCTGTGTCCATCTAGAGGAACCAAGACCCTACTTTTAACGTTGTAATTCTATATACTTACCGCTGTCCCAGCTGTGGACTGTATAATAATATAATCTTATAATATTTTAAATTATAATCTAATATCAAAATATATTTTAATATTTTGTGATAATTTAATTTCTTTCAGCATTTTGTAAATGTTCATCGGTTTTCTTTATTTTTTAAACTCACAGTAAGCTTACGGATTTAGAACGTTAAATATCGATGTTCGGTTCCTGCTGTAATTAGAGACAATAACCCAAAGCGGTTTCGCTCTAAAACAAGCCAGCAAACTAACAAAATCTTACGTAAAGTTGTTAAAGATTAAATTTGAGAATAAATTATCCGTGCTCCGCCAGGCGGGAGTACTAAATCCAAACTTTTAGCGACGTAATCCTTCTGACTTACCACAGAGCCACCAAGGGCTAGATGGCATTATGTTTCGTAATGTATTAATATGGTCGACAACTGACTACCTACAAGATAATTTTCTGCATAATTCTTTTCTTAGAAGCGTGCATTTGTTTCTTATATTAAAAAAAAAAGAAACCACATCGGGTTTTCTGCTGTGTGCACAGAGAGAAATGGAACCCCTGATTTTTAGCGTTGTAAATCCAAAGATGCACCGCTTTTCCAGCAGGGGGCTTTTCTTGTTTTGTTTGTTTGTTTTTTTGGAATTTCGCACAAAGCTACTCGAGGGCTATCTGTGGTAGCCGTACCTAATTTAGCAGTGTAAGACTAGAGGGAAGGCAGCTAGTCATCACCACCCACTACCAACTCTCGGGCTACTCTTTTACCAACGAATAGTGGGATTGACCGTCACATTATACACCCCCACGGCTGGGAGGGCGAACATGTTAAGCGCGACGTGGGCACGAACCAGCGAATTACGCTTTACGCGCTTGGCCATGCAAGGGCGGGGGCTTTTCTTAAAAACTCGTCACAAAGATTTATCGGTCAGCCTAGTGTATGTGTATTTTTCGTACAGCAAAGCCACAAAGGGTTATTTGCTCAGCCCACCGAGGTGAATCGAAACCCTGATTTTAGTGTTGTAAATTCGCTGTACTAGCGGGAGGTCGATTAGCGTAACGTTAATACTACAATCATTTTAAAAATTATGTAAGCGTCATCGTGGAAACTTTCGCCCTGATTTAATAATGTATTCAGCGAAGAAGGTAAAAGCAGCATATTACTAAATAATATTTGACTTAAACATCGAATAATACATTTTAATAATTATTTTAAGGTAAATTTTAAAAAAATTGAATCATTAACAAAGTCATGCTAAAGAAAATTTCACTCAGAGGTTTCATTTTGGTTGCAAGTTCGAATCCCCGTCATATCAAACATGCTCGCCCTTTCAGCCGTGAGGGTGTTATAATGTTACGGTCAATCCTACTATTCGTTGGCAAAAGAGAAACCCGAGAGTTGGCGGTGGGTGGTGATGACTAGTTGCCTTCCCTCTAGTCTTACACTGCTAAATTTTGGACGGTTATCGCAATTAGCCCTCCAGTAGCTTTGCGCGAAATTAAGCAATTCAATTCGACACCACGTGATAAACTTACTTACAAAAGTCCCTATAGCAGTATAGGTAACTTAGAGAACTTATACCTCTGATTGGTTGGTCGGTAATCAAGCATTTAATGCTCCGCCCAATTGAACAGTATATTGGATTGAAAGGTCCGTGTCTCGTTGTCAAATTCTCGTGAACTCCTCTAGAACCATGAGATCTCATTTCCAAGTCCGCCCTTTTAAAAAGAAAGACATTAGCCAAGAAAATTCCGTCGTTTATCAGAGTTTTCGGATAATCACTTGGGTTTATCGACTCGTTGGATCTTCGTCTCTTGTTGGATTGAAAAGAAGTGATTCGACAGAATTACGCGCCAAAAGATGCAATTTCTGGTTGATTTATTTCTCCTTCCTTTGGTTTTCGTGCATTGCTTTTGTTGTCGCTGCTTCGTTTCTCATTATGAATGAAACGAAGGTTCAAAATCGGGTCTACTCGTCCTTTATTCAGATCTTTAGTTTCGGATTACTAACAGTGAGTGGAACTTTCTTTAGCATCATGTTCTGGTACAAAGGTCCAAAGATTGTCGCTGTTCTCAAACAGATGATTAATCTTGAAAACGACCTTTCTCTTTCATTGAAGTCAAAAGCTAGAATAAAATACTTTGTAGGATTATTTATATTCTATGCCTTTGTTGCTTTACCTGCTGTAACGTTTTTGATTGGCTACGTCTACGTGAAAATTAACTTCACTTTTCATTTTGGTTCAGGGCATATCGCCTTCCTACTATGTTTCACAGTTTTGTATCTTTTTAATATTTGGGGAAGTATACTTTTTATTTATTCCGTTTATTTTGCTTTGGTTTTTACCAGTTTCTTTGATTCTATAAACTTTCAACTTCAGAAGGAATTGAATGATAGGGAAATATTAGAACCTCATAAATTGGAACGATTTCGAAAACTGCATTTTAAGCTCACGGAACTCGTGGATGTTGTGGATGCAGTGTTGTCGCCCTGTGTTTTTCTCTTCTTTCTTATTGGGGTTCAATACTGCTGTATTTGTGGAGCATTATGGTACCGTGGTGAATCATTCACAGAGCCGTATATTCTATTGTTTGTATTTTCTTCACTGTTCTTTTCAATGTTTGCAATCTGTATGTCTTCAAGTGGTATAACAGAAAAGGTAAGCCGTATAAAGTGTAAGCCTCAAATAGCACGAAATGCACAATTCAGTAACAACCACAACACTTCAGATTGACTCACGATTTTTTTCGCAGTATATAATGTTAACGAATGAAGTTAACACTAATGGTATATTTTTTCTGTCTCTCTCTCAATCTGTCTGATTATTCGTTATTTTCTTTCTTAACATAATTTCTGAAACTACCCTCTTATTTAAAACGATTTTTATTTACTAATTTTGCCATCTTTTTTCCTGATTTGAGTACAAGCCCTTTGATAACTTTAGGTCACACAGAACAATTTCCTTTGGAGTTCACTGGTATTTATCGTTAAAGTAATATTTAGCCAAAGTAAAATCATGCTTTTGTGAACACACTTTACTGGGTCATCCACAGTGGTGGAAACACTTCACTGCATCACCAACTTTTATTCACACTTTTATTCGAAGCAATCTTTTATTTTGAGGCCACGTAGGCGCAACTGAATTTTATAGATGATGGAGTACAGTGTAATTCTTACACCAGCAGTCTTATAGACAGTTCTGGTGTTGCACCAATCGTCTCTTGGCTATAAATGGACATAATTACCTGTCAGAAGCCTACTTCCTACAACATGCGTTTGACACTAGCATGGCAGATTGAAGTTGGCCATTTTACTATAGGCCACTTGGTGCAGACATAGAGAAAGATTGGCCATGGTATAGTGAGAGGAAACTTCCACAACAGTGGATGAACGTGTTTTGAAACGCATGCAAAATCATCGACTGTCATCCACAGATCTCAAAGGATTATGGCAAGAACTTCAAGCATTGCTGTCTCTGTAAGAAGACCAGGAAAGAAACTTCTTCTTGCCAATGATATGAAGTTCATTAGAACCAAAGACCATGATGATTGGATTGGAATGGAGTGACCTGTTCGAATGTGATGGGAAGCACTTTGTATGACATCGGACTGGAGAGTAACCTGCATTCATGGACATGCATCTCTGGCCAGAGTGTGTGTTGTCTGTGTTGTGTGAAAGGCAACACAAATGTTAACAAGTACACCGACACTCTTAGGTCATAAAGCCATTAATTTGAAATCACTTCGGTGGAGCTGACCAGTGGACATTTCAGGATGACCCTGCTCCAGGTCATTGGGCTAAATGTTTGGTAATATTCATACGATCCACGCAGTAAACGTGAAATAACGAGACAACATCACTCTAGGGGTGTCGAGAGACATATTAGGCTTCTCGTAATTGTTTCAAGTTAAGGACTTTTTTTAAAGAGTGCTTTGCAGGTAATAGGACGTAACGTAACCCTATCGGAAATGACAATAGATAACGAAGCGAAAAACGAAACAATAAATCTTGGGACTGCAGAAAACTCTGATCCTGGTGTGACATCACCAACTCACCCTTTATATTTAACCCCTCTTGAACTCTATGCCACGGGGATGTCAAGAAGTTATCACAACCAGAGGAACCCAAACAAATATTCAAACAGGCTTTGTAACCACTTTTTGTCAAGATCCTCAGAGGAATTATATTCAAATCTCGGTTTTCTAGCTTAAACAATATTAGTTAGTTTTACAAGTCATTTGTTTTAATACGTTTCTTACTAAAGACGGCCAAGCGTGTTAAGGCGTGCAACTCGTAATCTGAGGGTCGCGCCAAACATGCTCGCCCTTTCAGCCGTGGGGGCGTTATAATGTTACGGTAAATCCCACTATTCGTTGGTAAAAGGGTAGCTAAAGAGTTGGCGGTGGGTGGTGATGACTAGCTGCCTTCCCTCTGGTCTTACACTGCTAAATTAGAGACGGATAGCGCAGGTATCTCTCGAGTAGTTTTGAGCGAAATTAAAAAACAAACAAACAGACTTACTAAAGACAAATATATGTGTTTGGATAACTGAAATATGAGGCTAGTTACAACACACAGTATTTGTAACTGTGTATTTGTAACCGTATAATACTAGTGCTGACACTACAATAATGCAGCCTCGTAACAAGTTACAGGAACAAATAAAAGTGTGAAAAAACATTGGATGATCCAGTAACTGTCTCTCCCGACGTCTGTCTGTCTGTCCACGTCAAAAAAATCAAATTTGTGATTTTTTTTTTTTTTTTACTTTCTGTTTTACTGAACAATTGTGTTGAAACCACGACCATCTTTATCATTACCTTTGGTTTAACAGATATAAAAGAATGTAGTTTAATTTGGCTTGTCCATTCATACGTTCTCTGTGTGTATCAAAACACTTCTAAAAGAATCGTTAACTTCAGAAAGTAACATCGGCTGTTTTGGTAAAATACCTTATGTCATTTTTTAAAAAAAAACAACTGAAAATCAAATGAAAATGTTTATGTTTTATACTAACATAACTTGTCGTCACATACCACAGTATTCCCGAAACTGTAATAACAGCTTTATAAAATGCTTTAGTGTGAGAAGTGATGAAGAAATATAGTCATTCTCGGACGAATGGGAACTGGACAATAAAGCTGTTTTAAACTACGGACATGTCATGACATGTCACTGATTGTTCTTTAAAAAAACAAACATTGTTTGGTTTAGCTCACTGTTCAAATTACTTTCAGGCTAATCACTTCTACAAGATTATAGAAGAAATCCCAGTTGGTCTGCTTCCTCAGAGATACATTCAGCAGGTATGATAAATGTTAGTTTCATGTCTTGTTTCCTTCCAACTTTAGGACCATCAACACTGAGATTCCTACAACACTTCAGCTTGTGTCACTTGTAGGTGATATGTTCGGAATATTTTCACAGTATTTATGAAAACGTAATATTCCTCGTTAACAGTTTTCACTGTTTCAGGTCAATGTGTTAAACTTGAGATATCCGTTACTCTCACGTTACGGAACTAACGTGGTGTTAACATTTGTATAACACCTTTAAATACGTGTTATATATCATCTGAAAAACATCTTATTTAAGTCCAGTATTTCGCATAGCGATTAAATACTTTTTAGTGGCGTTAAGGGTTATATATAATTTTGAAAACATGTTAGTAAAGTCGAGTATTTCATATAGCCGTTAAATACACGAATGTAATAATGTAAAGGATTTTGTAATCAATAAATACATGTTAGTAATGCAAAGAATTATATATAACTAATAATTAAAACGTTGGTAGTTTTAAAGATTACATATACCTATTAAATGTATTGTAAGGGTGTGTTTTAAATTTCACTTTGATTGTATTCAATGATCATCGGGATTTGTTTGTTTTGGTAAGATTTTCTTCACTTGGTCATTTTTAAACTATAGGCGTCTAATTAGGCTTAAGAAATTATGTGTTTAATTAATTAGTTTTTGTCCTGATATTCCAGATAACAAACTCTGCCTTGAGAGCTGCAGAAAATCCGATTGCTTTCAGTGCGTCCGGGTTTTTTACCATCAATCAGTCTCTTATCACAACGGTTAGTTACATCCAGTCACTCCTTCAGTTTCTATATGTTTGTTGTTAAATGTCTTATAAAAGTCTCCACACACGAGTAAAAATTTAGAAACGTTTTAAAGTAGAAATAGAAATATACTTGGTTTGTTTTTGAGTTTCGCAGATAGCCCTCATGTAGCTTTGCGGTGGGTTGTGGTAACTAGTTCCTCTAAGGATACTCTTTTACCAACGAATAGTGGGATTAAACGTACATTATAACGCCCCGACAGATGAAAGGGCAATCACGTTTGGTGTGACGGGAATTCGAACGGGCAAACCACCTGGCAATGCCAGGACTATTTGATTTTGATTACTATAAAATAATTAACTATCTATTTATTTTCAGTACAAAATTAAACAATGGACTATTCGCTTTCGGGATCTTAGTTTACGTCCGTGAAGTTTTTTCTGACCCACCAGGTGGCAGTTTATCTGAACTAGTTTTCGTAAATCTGTTTTCTTAATAGTTACAGAATTTGTATTAGGTAACACTGAATTACATTTGCTTTCCGTTGTCCCCGACTTCATATTCTCTCCGACGGTAAGTTTGAGGGTTTATAACGCAAAATGTTGAGATCTAATCCGTACGCTAGACACGGCAGCAATAGACAGTCCACGTTTTAAAGTTTGATTCGTAGTATAAATAATTTCATTCGTCTGATACATAATTTTTAAAGTTTTTATTTGTCCATATCTTTATCTTTATCGTTCAATTATTTATGGTAAATTTTGTTTTAATTCCAGAAATTGTCTTTTCCTCTTTGTTCCTACAAACATTTCATTTGTTCACATATAAGCATCTGTTAGTGTCCACCAGAGAGTTTGGTTGTAACTAAGCAAAAACTACCAAGGGGTATCAAAATCCGGTTTCCAGCGGTGTGAGTCCGCAGACGTACCGTTGTGCCACTGAGAGACTTGAGACGCTAAAATGTGAGGTTCGATTCTCCGCTGTGGAGACCGCAGATATCTTAACATAACCTTGCTCTAAAGTAAAGAAACAAACCTGTTAGCCGTATAAGTCAAAATGCAGACCCGACATGTTTAGGTAGTTAAGGCACTCGACTCGTGATCCGAGGGTCGAGGATTCGAATCTCCGTCATACCAAACATGCTCGCTCTTTCAACCGTGGGGGCGTTGTAATGTGATTGGTCAATCCTACTATTCTTTGGTAAAAGAGTAGCCCAAGAGTTGACGGTGAGTGGTGATGACTAGCTGCCTTCACTTTTGTCTTTCACTGCAAAATTAGGGACCGATAACGCAGATAGCTCTCGTGTAGCTCCGCGCGAAATTCAAAACAAAAAGCGGTCAAACTCGCTTAATTTTTTTCAATTGATGATTTGTTATTAAGTTAAACTCGATGTCTTTTTGTTGGATTATATCTTTAAAACATTCAGTGGTTGAAGTCTAAAGACGTTAAACAAAACGAAATTCGATAGTTTGAATGGAATTACGTTTTTCTTCCGCGCAAACAAAGTACGAAGAAATGCAATCTAATATTATAAAACAGATATATTACCGGGAAAATCTTTTCCACCTAAATCTCTTTGTCTTTTCTTGTTCTTCTCTTTTGTCAGATAACCGGGGTCATACTGACATACACAGTAATTTTAATTCAAACCAGTAACACCGTTACCCTTCCAGACGTCACCTCCTCGACACCACCGAGTACACCAACTAATTTGCTATTCGAGTCAATGTTTTCGTCTTATGATTCGTCTTATGATTCATCTAAAACCATGAAGTAATTGCAGTCATTTTAATTAAAAGCTTTACAGTATTCCTTAAGTTGGCTGATATTCGTTTCTGAACACTCTTGTTGACCATCACTCCGGCTGAAGATGGACATTTCAAGATTCTCTGATTATTATATCCAACCGACAATGACCTTACTGCTGACCTCACCTGGCTATCAATGGTATTTTTAAGATCTTCTGTTGACCACTAGGTCACCGTGGGCTTTTCAAAGACCCTGTTGACCGCTAGGTCACCATGAGCTTTTCAAAGACCTCTGTTGACCGCTAAGTCACCATGGGCTTTTCAAAGACCTCTGTTGACCGCTAGGTCACCATGAGCTTTTCAAAGACCTCTGTTGACCGCTAAGTCACCATGGGCTTTTCAAAGACCTCTGTTGACCGCTAAGTCACCATGGGCTTTTCAAAGACCCCTGTTGACCACACCCATTGGACCTTGTTTGTCATATTTATATTTAAACTATGTCTATATTTAAACACACGTGTTATAAAGTGGCCACGTGTTTAAAATCCTTTACATGTATTTTGTATTGTTGCTTGCACTGTCAATATACTTTGGCCAATAAATACAGTGCACTTGCAATGTTTCAGTGCGTTTCTATATTCAACTTTTAAAGGGACCGTTTAAAAAAAAATTGGCACAACGATATCACAGAATAACATTTTTAATTTCCCTAAACAAATCACATTTAATCTCAAAAGAAAACGCGGTTAGTTCTTCAATTGTTTAGCTACTTATAATGTTTTGAAGGATCGTCTGTTTTCAAACAACTATATAAAGGTTGTTAGAGTTGTCCGTTAAACCACACATCACTAGCTACGAATATTAAACCACCCAAAAAATAAACACGACATTAGGATTTGATGGATCGCTTGTCGGTGTCGTTCCATGTTTATCTAAAGTCATTATTAATTACCTTCAATAAAGATAACCGAGTGGTAATCACTGGCACAACTTTGCAAGAAAGTAAATACAAGTTACCTCAGAAGACGTGCACGCCCTAGCAAAAAAAATATGAATGAGCTTTGATAAACATCAAAATTCTGACGAGAGACTCCAACTGTTTTCACTGTAAGGAAATATTCCAAAACCAGTAGGCCCAGCAGAGCCAGCTTGTTAGGGTACTGGGGTCGTAATCTGAGGGACGAGGGTTCGAATCCCCATCACAACTAGGGCTTTATCCCAACTGACTCAGCCACGTAAGAATAAACGGAAGGCAGCTGGTGATCAACACCTACAGCCACCTTTTGTCAACGAACAACGGGACTGACTCCTACATTATAACGCCCCTACGGCTGCAAAATAGCGAGCATGTTTTGTAAGACAACAGTTCGAGCCCGCGAGATGTGCACCTGATCACGTGATCTTGCCGGGCCAGAGGTTATGCAGAAGTACGCTGTAGTTAGAATCTAGTTTTGGAAGTGTTCCGATTTGAAAGGCCCACCACGGCCAGGTGGTTAAGGCGCTCGACTCGTAATCTGAGGGTCGAGGGTTCGAATCCACGTTGCACCAAACATGCTCGTCCTTTCAGCCGTGGAGGTATTATAATGTTACCATCAATCCAACTATTCGTTGGTAAAAGAGTAGCCCAATAATTGGCGTTGGGTGATGATGACTAGCTGCCTTCCCTCTGGTCTTACATTTCCCAAATCAGGACGACTAGTACTGATAGCCCTCGTGTAGCTTTGCGCGAATTTAACAAAAAACAAAATCTCAGCTATGAAACGTCTGACGTACATTATTAGTATCTGAAGTTCTGATGGAAAAAGTTTATAATTTTGAAACTGTTGAAATGAGATTTGAATTTTAAAAAAGAATGTGAGTATAAACAACGTCGTAAAATATTTAATTATTCTAATACAAGGAAAAAAAAAAGAAGAAAGGCAATATAAGAAGTGTTAGAATGAACAGATATTTTAATCGTGAAACAAATACCGAGAGATAAAAAATGGATTATTTGTGTTTAACCTTCAGTTTAGATCTAAAAAAAACACCAACACCCAAACTAAGGTTGCATTGTATTTAACAGATGACGCTTTATTAGAGAGTCCTCACCCCACCAGTGGCACAGTTCGTGGATCTAGGCTGCTACAAACCGGGTTTTGCAACAAGTGGTCGGAGAGAGCACAGATAGCCCCTTGTGTAGCTTTGTGTTTGATAAGAACCAACCAAACTTTATTGAGAGAAGTCCTCATACGTGATAAGCAGAGTTACTTCCTTATGTGTGTGTACATAGCTTTTACAAGTACGGAAATGCGTGCGTTTTTAGCTGTTTTAATACGACCGTTTATTATGCACTACTCGTGTGCTGTTCGTTAAACTAAAACCATTTCACGGGCAAAAAGTTTCTATTATACTACTGATAGTGTTATTAACATTTTACGATGCTTTCGAGTGTTAAACAAATAATTATAGGCTGAGATGAATTGTGAAGCATGGCTACATGAAGGCTATCTGCGCTAGCTGTCCCTAACTTAGCAGTGTAAAGCTAGAGGGAAGGCAGCTAGTCATCACCACCCACCGCCAACTCTCGAGCTGGTCTTTAACCAACGAATAGTTATATTGACAGTCACATTACAACGCTCCTATGGCTAAAAGGACGAGCATATTTGGTGTCACCGGGATTCAAACCCGCGACCTACAGATTACGAATAGAACGCCTTCACCCATCTGGTCATGCCGGGCCGAACGGGTTAGAAGAAATGTCATACAGTTGGTGTAGGTCTTACCCATCTGAAGACTTACAAAACTCAAATGGGGCCCGGCATGACCAGATGGTTAAGGCACTCGACTCGTGATGTGAAGGTCGCGGATTCAAATCCCAGTCGCACTAAACATGCTCGCCCTTTCAGCCATGGGGGCGTTATAACGTCACGGTCAATCCTGCTATTCATTGGTAAGAGAATAGCCCAAGGGATGGCGGTGGATGGTCTAACGCTGCTAAATTAGGGACAGCCAGCGCAAATAGCCTTCATGTAGCTTTTGCGCGAAATTAAAAAATCAAACAAGCAAACTCAAATCGGTTTGTTTATTTTTGTATTTCGCCACAATTTCAGGTTAATAGTTCTATTCTGCTAATGGTTTCTTGTCACATTGCTCGGTTCTGATCGTGATGTGTTTTAAATGTACCGACAATGGAACTATGGAAATAATTCTTTATCAGTGCATAAAAAAACATCACACAAGCAGAAACTGTTACTACATTTATTATGACGTCATCACAGATACAGGCGCACCCTATATTACTTTATGAAAGGTTTAAATAGCACCCAAGCCAACTTGTTAACAAGCATTACTTATAAATTAAGCAGCTGCTTTATATACAGTTAATATTTCTAAAAACTGAAATACAGATAAATTAATAGTAGGAATCTCAGCTTGAGTAAAGATAGTTTTGATAGAGTGCTAACGTGTACAAAAAAAATTCTATTTCCGCTAAGCACTTGGTAAATAGAAATCAAACCTACAGAACACGACAAAATAGACTTATGGATTGAGCATACGGAATACCACAAGTAAGGCTTGGAAATCACATTTACAGAATACAGTGAATAAAGTTTAGAAATCAAACGTACAGAAACGCTTTATTCTTAATCTCTTACAATAACAGTAAGTTTTAAATTATTTACACATATGGTACGTCCATTATCATTTAATTATTACACATATACACTGTTATATCACGAGAATTATTTAACACTGCTAGCTTAGTATACGATATTAGGACGAATCTACATCACCTAAATTAGTCGTACTTGGTGCAGTATTATTGGGATTATGGCCGAAAATGTTGATAACAACGAAGGTATCCAGTCGATGAATCAATACATTCTAATCATTACAACTTGTTGAGTTTTTCAAGACGCTGCACATTCGTGGGTAGACCAGCATTTTAAACTAATTACATTACGCTATGTAACACAAATTTTGTTCCTGGATAGAATGTGTTATTTCTTAATTGCTTATGTTGTAAAAGTACAGAAATTTTACATTTTCATTTACTTAGGTCTGAATAAAATAACATATGAATCAAGATTTACATATATTTATACTAAATTATACAAAAATGTTTAGAAGTGACTAGTTTTTCGTTATTTGCGACTGTAATGTAAATCACTTTCACGTATCCCAAATATAGTCTCCCATCATGCTTTCGTTACACGCTCCCGGGTCACAAAAGTAAAGCTTGAAGAGAAAAATTGGTCTTTTCCATTTACTTTAGGCATAAAGAATTGGGAAATAACATTTCTGTCCAGGAACAAGAAACGGTAAACATTTTGTTACATGTTGTTATTAATGGTGTGTAAGTATTTCCTTATAGCAAAACCACATCGGGCTATCTACTGAGCCCACTGATAGGAATCGAACTCTTGATTTTAGCGTTGTATATCCGAAAAAATACCACTGTACTAGCAGGGGCCGATGTTATTAACGAGATAACATTTAATTATTATTGAAAATTGTAGAACCGATGACGATTCACAACTCCCGACTCTGGATCAAAACGACGGTGTAAGTAAATATGGCTCCAGTTATCTGAAAAAGGATTAAAGAAAAAGCTGATTTGACGAAACGTTTAATACGAGTTTTCTGAAAATTTCTTTAAGTAATTTCTGAAATACTGATACTGCTAGATTCACTTGTCATTTAACAAAAGTTGCACACCTTTGCGTATTAGCTCTACGTGTTGTTTCTTAAAGCAGTAAAGATTGTGGTTACTTGGAAGACAGAGGTAAATATTTACAAGTTAACTAAAGATACACGTGAAGAACTCAACAGAGAAAATATCGCGTTTTCCTTTATAGGACTTGTTAACATGTTAAATTAGACAGGAGCAGCAAACACCGCCAACATTTGTTGTTGTTGCTTTATATCTGGATTCTAGGAGCCACTGTCCGGCAAGCTGACCAACATAAACGTAAACTAACGTGGCAGGGGTGTAGTTTTGAGAGAGAGGAATCGTAAGAATTCTCTCTCCAACCGGGATGTTCAGGAACGTTGTGGTTCCTCTTCGTTCCCTTTCGTGAATTGTTATTAGGATTAGTTTTATTTATTTATTTATTAAATGATTTTTGACTCTTTTTTTTTGGGTGGAGGATGTCACTCTGAATGTTATCTTGGACAGGGCAAAGGCAGCACCAGAGAGAATGGCCAGGTCCCGTCCCGAAAGACAGAAGTCAAGCAGATATGACCAGCAGGCCATCCTGATTTTGTTTTGAGCAGATTTTTTTTTTTGAATTAAGCACAAAGCTACACAATGGGCTATCTGTGCTCTGCCCACCACGGGTATCGAAACCCGGATTTTAGCGTGTAAGTCCACAGACATACCGCTGACCACTGGGGGGCGTTTTGAGCAGACCTGTATCGATTAGTGTAAACTAAAATATTGAAGATTCGTCGTTCATATGAACATAACGTGTTCGAATTCTATACGTTGTAATGATGCTTTACCACATTTTATCACTAAAACCTACAAAATATTTATCTTTACCGTTGTCATCAAAGCCCTGTTAATCCTGAAGAACCCTAAACCAGTGAAGTACACCTCTCCGTTTGACGTCATCAGAACGGAAGAGGCATCTGAAAAGAATCAGGATTGTCACTGATGAAAATCGTTCAAGGGACAAAATCACTGACAAAACTTTCTAACAAAATATAATAATGAAACATTTAACTGAAAGAAGAATCTCAGAGGAGCTATGGTTTGATTCTTTAATAACTCTACGTTAAAAGCGTTTTAAAATAGGAGTTCGATTGGTTTGTTTTTAATTTCGTGTAGGGCTACACGAGGGCCATCTGCGCTCGCCGTCTCTAATTTAGCATTGTAAGACTAGGGGAAGATAGCTAGTCATTATCACCCATGGCCGACTCTTGGGCTACTTTTTTACCAACGAATAGTGGGATTGGCCTTCACGTTATAACGACCCCTCGCCTGAAAGGACGAGCATGTTTGGTGCGACAAGTATTTCAGAGTACAGACATTTGTCTGCAACGGATACTATGACGACTGAAATAATGTCCTCACAAGTCACAACTCTAGATTACTGATTAAAATACGTTAATGTAATTATTACATACATTTTTGAGTTATTTGTGTGTTTGATCCGTACTTTAATACGTAGTAAACACCGGTAGTCAATTATCACTTACTTCACTGGTCCGGCAAGAGCAGGTGGATTAAGGCTTTCGACTCGTAATCCGGAGGTCGCGGGTTCGAATCACCGTCACACCAAACATATTTGATCTTTCAGCCGTGGGAGCTATTATTAGGTGACGGTTAATCCCACTATTCGTTGATAAAAGAGTAGCCCAAGAGTTGGCGGTGAGTGGTGATGACTAGCTGCCTTCCCTCTAGTCTTACATTGCTAAATTGAAGACGGTTAGCGCAGATAGCTCTTGAGTTGCTTTGTGCAAAATCCAAAACAAACACTCAAAATGCACACACACACACACACGTACAAATAAAACAAATTCGCCCAATTCATTGGTCAACTATTTTGTGATGTTTTTCCCATAGTTCATGTAAGAAGTTTCCTTGGTGTAATATAGTCAACAAAACATTTGAAACGCTTTTAAACACCTTAACGTGTTGGTTGTGCTTATTAACGTTGTACAGCCTTCATCGTTCGTTTTTTATTCAAGTGCATTTTTATCTCTATTCAAAGTGTTTTCCGGATGTTGACCTAACGCAGAAAAGTCCAGTTTGTATATGTGATGTTGAACCGGCATGGCCAGGTAGGTTAAGGTGTTCGATTCGTAATCTGATGGTCGAGGGTTCGAATCCCCACCATCAAACATGCTCGCCCTATTAGCCGTGGGGGCGTTATAAAGTTACGGTCAATCCCACTATTCGTTGGTGAAAGAGTTGGCGATGAGTGGCGATGCCTTCCCTCTGGTCTTACACTGCTAAATTAAATTAAGGACGGCTAGCGCAGATAGCCCTTGAGTAGCTTTGCGCGAAATTCGAAAACAAACGTACGATATACTGACGTCCTATTGATGTAGATTAGATAACAATAATAAGGAGACATGTGTGTCAGCCTTCTATTTGTGTTTCACAGCGCACTTTCATTCCAACCCACATCGGACAGAGTAGGTGGAGAGATAGAATCAGTGGACTGAATGGGGATGGCGAATGAGATAGGAATAAAGTAAGCATGTTTCGGGGGTATATTTGGGGTATGTGGAGAAAAATGAGTTCAATGAGCGCGCTAATCGTTTGAACAGATTTAAATGATTTATCATTGAGTGTAATTACGAGAAACATCAACTTCATATAAGAGCACCGAAACATGTAGAGATTTCCACGTAATGTAGAAGTTAAAGATGTCTGTAAACTTATTACTCGTGGAGCTAATGAAAAATAAGATTTCGATATAAAAAAACATCGCTGTGGTACGTAATGCCTTTAGACGGACTAGAACTGATGGAAAGAAGATCCCTTAGTTGGACTAATGCATCAATTTTGTTATCTCGTTCCAGCTCTAAGAACCGAAGGACTATTAGAGGATTACGTCCTCTCTTTGCCCAAGAGACAGTGCCATAATAACCCTCCAAAAGAGTTGTTGTTTTGTTGTTGTTGTTTTTGAATTAAGCACAAAGCTACACAATGGGCTATCTGTGCTCTGCCCACCACGGGTATCGAAACACGAATTTAAGCGTGTAAGTCCGCAGACATACCGGTGAGCCACTGGGGGGCTCCAAAGAGTGGTTATGTAGTTCTGTAAAACTGTAATTCTATACTTACTTGTTGCACGTAACTCAGAGGAAGATTTCCTGGACAAGTTCCTTCTAAATTTTGAAGATCTGTCTCACCTGGATAACGTACATATGCAATAATAAAGATAAATTATATGTATTGTAAAATATAAACATCGCATATCAAAAACAGACGTAATTTTAATGTACTGTAAAACTGATTAGCCACGGAAGGATTGTGAATCAGAAACAGGTGAGTCAACTGCCATTAAACAACGTAATAGTTTTTTAAGATAAAAAAAATATTTCAAAAGTGAAAATCCGTTTCTTTAGATGAAGAATTGAACCTTTCAGTTTTTCAATTGGTTGCTGATCTAAACTAATGAATATGTATAAAGAGTAAAAGTACCTTCTTTCCCAAACATTCCGAATAAGAGGTCATCATGAACATTGCCTACAAAACTGTTAGTCATTAGAAACAGCACAAGTAATTTCGAAACTAATATTCAAAGATCCATACAACATGGAACCCCAGATGCAACAAAATATGGTTCCATTGGAAAAGTAAATAAATATTCCAGGAGGTAACAACCTATCAGTTTTCTTTCATAATACTGGACAGACTAGAATGAAGTTTCTTGAATCTCTGCATTTTTAAAAGGTCTATTTTCCCCACTTTGTCTAACAGCTCTTCAACTTGGCTGTTCAGAGAATCAAATAATCCGATAAACACAAGCAGCGAAGTAAGGACGAACAAGACGTATGTCTTCTCCCCATGCAGAAGGAAAAGGAGACTTGCGAAACCAATACTGTGGTAGAGTAAATCTCGGTACTCCGTATACGAATATCCCGCCATGTCACGCTCAATACTGTGATAAAAGGTATAAAGACGTAAAAGTAATACGAAATACATCTTTGCAAACCTTTTAATTTTTTTTTCGTTTCAGAAGAGAGTCCAAGTTTTCTCTCCAGATAGTAATTTTTTTAATAATTGAAACGCACTCGGGTCCCTTGTGCCAAGACACCACAGCGAACTGAGGGGACCCGAGACCATAAGCACGAGCGCTGAAGTGTTGTGAAATTTGTGAATGGTGGATAAACATCTGATTCAAGTGTATGTAATATAGTCACATAACAGCCTGACAGCATAAGTAACCATATGATAACAGCGGAAATTAATCACGAAACTGCAGGTCTTTTCGCATAAGCATTCCTGGACCACTTTCCGCTAAGCCCTCCACACAAGACCCTCCAATGATTCGAGAGAACCTTAAATTGTGCGGAAAGTTCGGTAGATGGAGCTCACGGACGGCGGTTCGTTTTTTCTCTTTCTCTTCATTCAAATAAATTGAGGGATTCGACTATGAAACGCCATGTCAATCTTCGATGTGTAGTCAACGCCAGAGAGCTAAGTGTTAGTACTTTTCAGAGAGAATTTATTATTATGAACTCGTATGCTGTGCGCATGCTCCGTTCCTTCATAACAATCATCAAATATATTGTTCTTCACGAGTATCTAGATCACTCTAAAAACATGTATGTTATTAGCTAAAAAATGTATTCATAAAATTTTGTTTCTTTGTTGCGATACGCTGTTGTTTTGAATCAAGCACAAAGCTACACAATGGGCTATCTGTGTTGAGATACGCAAAGTAGCAAATGGGTTATCCCTGTTAAGCCCACTGCAAAGACGATCGACCCAGAATATTAGGGTTATAATCCCTTAGTCTGATCCACCAAAGGTCAACGAGAAATATTAAAATTTATGAACATTAAATAATTAGTATTCGATAGGGTCTTATCTAAGAGATCAAACTTTATTTTAAATAAGTAAAGATGTTGTCGGTTATAGTCGCAGAACAATGCCATTTCGGAATAGAAACCACTCACGCACAGGGCACTTGATATGAAATAACAATGATAACCGAGGGCTGAATAAGACTTGGTTTTTTAATTTCAAAATTGTAAGTGTAAAACCACATAAACCAGAAAAGGAAATAGCAAATGGGGTTTTGGTTTTGATTATTTTGTTATGTGCGCAAAGCTGCGCAGTGAGCCCTTTGCGCCGTATCCATAGCAAGCGATCGAACTCGGAATCTTAGCCCTCGTGAGTACTGCTGAGCAGCCACGAGCAAATCTTGGAACAATAAATGATTAGAGAAGGTCACTTGTTTTTTGACCAACAAAGCTGCACAAGAGTTATCTTGTTCTGTTCACCACGGGTATCGAAACCTCGTTTCTAGTAGTATATAAACTCCTCAGACTACCTCACTATATACCAGTTAAAGAGGATCATAGGATAGCAATCAATATATTGTCTTAAAAATAATTTATCAGTACGTAATGATAAGAACCTCAGAATTGTTAGCTTACTGTATATGAAATTCTGGTTTTAAATTAATCATCAATTGATATAGATTTTATCTGTCGTTTAATCCGGGATACTCTAAGGGAAGATAATTTATATTCATATCAATCGATTGTGTTCCAGTGGGTTTATGTGTAAGGTTTTACGTTCAACTATCCGATAATATGAATAGATCAGCTGTACAAACAACAAAGTGGTTTTGTGGCTGACAACTTACTACTGTGTACACACCAGACACTGAAAAATGAGTTTGAAAGAAGAAAAATTGCAGAATCCTGTCGCTTGGCAACGATTAATAAATATTTTATGCCACTAAGTGAAACGGATAAACGGTCTGGATCGCAAAAACCCGATTTTACAAATTACGGCTAACGACTTATCAGTTGGCTCGGCGTGGTTTTATTGGGTGGTGTGCTCGGACTACGAATCCAAGGGATCATGGTTCGAGGCTTGTTGCTGTACTTTGATGTGGTTGGTAAGAAACAAGAAGAGTGCTTCATCATATAACTTTTCGGTCAACAGGTGACGATGACTAACAGTTTTTCTCTAGTCAATCGGTCAAAGTGGAGCATGTTGCTGTCCTACAGCCCGAGGTCACAAAACCAATAAAAGAGACCATATCCTCTGATCATCCATCTTAAACAATATCAACAAACCACCCCCGCTTAGCGCGGTTAAGCGATAAGTCATAGTACACACTCAGTATTAATCATCAAGGAACTAGGCCGTCTTTTAATAACCCTTTTAAAACAAGATCCTCAGAAGTTGTTGTCTTTTTTA
This sequence comes from Carcinoscorpius rotundicauda, assembly GCA_011833715.1. NCBI lineage: Eukaryota > Metazoa > Arthropoda > Merostomata > Xiphosura > Limulidae > Carcinoscorpius > Carcinoscorpius rotundicauda. The sequence continues at coordinate 7,833,984 of CM022402.1, forward strand.
CTCTCGTAGCTTTTATCATTTACAACAGTGTTGTGAAATGACCTGTTATTTAACTGATTCTTAACAAAACGTTCAGTAAAAGGACCGAGAAAGAAAGCTGCATAACAAATGAATTGTCTTAAGCCTTTCGTGATCTACGACACCCATGATAATAGTAAATAATTTAAAAGTTTTCATATCCACGTTCTTGGTAAACTGTATACATGCTTTACAAGAATTACAATACACAGGTCATCATGAAGCAACCTATAAGCTTACAAAGTTCATTAGCACTTCTATTCATTAGAAAACACAAGTAAGCATTTTAAAATCTTTGGCCAATAGAAAACCACAAATGATAAAACAAAATGTAAAAAGTTATATTTGAATTATCACAAGCATTTGTTGCAAACAAACGACTAACAACTTTTTGTTACTTAACCAATTAGTACCCTCATGACTGCAGTAAAACCATTACAAGATCACATATATTAAGCATCACACAGGCACATATGACATCAATGAACCATAAAACACTCATAAAATTAAGCATCCTAAAGTACCATACAAACTATCAATAAACTATTGAAAAGATTCACATATATTAAGCATTCTACTGTACCATATAACACCAATAACCGTTAAAAGATTCATATATATATTAAGAATTCTATGGTATCATACGACATCAATAACCATTAAAAGATTCACATATTAAGCACATGCTAGCACCATATGACATCAATAAACCATTAAAAGATTCACATATATTAAGCACAATGCGCAACCATATGACATCAATAAACCATTAAAAGATTCACATATATTAAGCCCCATGCAGCACCATATGACATCAATAAACCATTAAAAGATTCACATGTATTAAGCACACATGCAGCACCATATGACATCAATAAACCATTAAGAGATTCACATATATTAAGCATCATACAGCACCATATGACATCAATGAACCATTAAAAGATTCACATATATTAATAATTTAAAGTATTACATGTTCCTTATCCTCTCTCCATTTATCAGTCTTCAATGTTGTGATAAAATATATCGTGAAATTGTTATCAACATATTAAAAAAAGTTGAGTGTTTGTGATGGAAATAAGATGTATTAGCACTTGTGGTGTTTGCCACCGGTAATTAAGTTTTTGTACGGTGTCAGTTCAAAAATATCGGCAAATACGAGCACTCGAAACGTTTGATTGACATACTATCTTCTTTGTGGCCCGACATGGCCAAGGATGTTAAGGTGTGCGACTCGTATTCTGAGGGTCGCGGGTTTGCATCCCCGTCGCGCCAAACGTGCTTGCCTTATCAGCCGTGGGGGCGTTATAATATGACAATCAATCCCACTGTTTCATTGGTAAAAGAGTAGCCCAAGAGTTGGCGGTGGGCGGTGATGACTAGCTGCCTTCCCTCTAGTCTTACACTACTAAATTATGGGCGGCTAGCGCAGATAGCTCTCGAATAGCTTTGCGCGAAATTCCAAAAAAACAATTATCTTTTTTGTTTAAGAACAGAGTTACACAAAAGGCTTTCTGACCTGTGACTATTATGTGTATCGAACCAAGATATTCAGCGTAGAAGCGTGCGAATTCACAATTCCCACGATGGTTTGCGTCTTGTTAATCACAATAAACTATCTGTGATGTACCTTTCAGTTTAACAAAGCGGAGTATATCACTTAATAGCTAGATGGCGCCAGTTTCGCGCAAAGCTACTCGAGTGTTATCTGCGTTAGCCGTCCCTAATTCAGCAGTGTAAGACTGGAGGAAAGGCTGGTAGACATCACCACCCACCGCCAACTCTTGGGCTACTCTTTACTACAACAATAGTAGGATTGACCGTCACGTCATAGCACCCTGACGGCTGAAAGGGCGAGCATGTTTGGTTTGACGTGGATTTCAAACCCGCGAGCCTCAGATTACTAGTCGAGTGCCTTAACCACCTGGCCATGCCGGGGCCTTTGAATAGTGCCCTCACCTCCAACCGTATTCAAGTAATGAACTACCGTGAAAATCATATTAAAATATAGTGTTTTTCTCATAACAATGGCACATCGGGGCTTTGGCTGTGTCCATCTAGAGGAACCAAGACCCTACTTTTAACGTTGTAATTCTATATACTTACCGCTGTCCCAGCTGTGGACTGTATAATAATATAATCTTATAATATTTTAAATTATAATCTAATATCAAAATATATTTTAATATTTTGTGATAATTTAATTTCTTTCAGCATTTTGTAAATGTTCATCGGTTTTTCTTTATTTTTTAAACTCACAGTAAGCTTACGGATTTAGAACGTTAAATATCGATGTTCGGTTCCTGCTGTAATTAGAGACAATAACCCAAAGCGGTTTCGCTCTAAAACAAGCCAGCAAACTAACAAATCTTACGTAAAGTTGTTAAAGATTAAATTTGAGAATAATTATCCGTGCTCCGCCAGGCGGGAGTACTAAATCCAAACTTTTAGCGACGTAATCCTTCTGACTTACCACAGAGCCACCAAGGGCTAGATGGCATTATGTTTCGTAATGTATTTAATATGGTCGACAACTGACTACCTACAAGATAATTTTCTTCTGCATAATTCTTTTCTTAGAAGCGTGCATTTGTTTCTTATATTAAAAAAAAAAAAGAAACCACATCGGGTTTTCTGCTGTGTGCACAGAGAGAAATGGAACCCCTGATTTTTAGCGTTGTAAATCCAAAGATGCACCGCTTTTCCAGCAGGGGGCTTTTCTTGTTTTGTTTGTTTGTTTTTTTGGAATTCGCACAAAGCTACTCGAGGGCTATCTGTGGGTAGCCGTACCTAATTTAGCAGTGTAAGACTAGAGGGAAGGCAGCTAGTCATCACCACCCACTACCAACCTCGGGCTACTCTTTACCAACGAATAGTGGGATTGACCGTCACATTATACACCCCCACGGCTGGGAGGGCGAACATGTTAGCGCGACGTGGGCACGAACCAGCGAATTACGCTTTACGCGCTTGGCCATGCAAGGGCGGGGGCTTTTTCTTAAAAACTCGTCACAAAGATTTATCGGTCAGCCTAGTGTATGTGTATTTTTCGTACAGCAAAGCCACAAAGGGTTATTTGCTCAGCCCACCGAGGTGAATCGAAACCCTGATTTTAGTGTTGTAAATTCGCTTGTACTAGCGGGAGGTCGATTAGCGTAACGTTAATACTACAATCATTTTAAAATTATGTAAGGCGTCATCGTGGAAACTTTCGCCCTGATTTAATAATGTATTCAGCGAAGAAGTAAAAGCAGCATATTACTAATAATATTTGACTTAAACATCGAATAATACATTTTAATAATTATTTTAAGGTAAATTTTAAAAAAATTGAATCATTAACAAAGTCATGCTAAAGAAAATTTCACTCAGAGGTTTCATTTTGGTTGCAAGTTCGAATCCCCGTCATATCAAACATGCTCGCCCTTTCAGCCGTGAGGGTGTTATAATGTTACGGTCAATCCTACTATTCGTTGGCAAAAGAGAAACCCGAGAGTTGGCGGTGGGTGGTGATGACTAGTTGCCTTCCCTCTAGTCTTACACTGCTAAATTTTGGACGGTTATCGCAATAGCCCTCCAGTAGCTTTGCGCGAAATTAAGCAATTCAATTCGACACCACGTGATAAACTTACTTACAAAAGTCCCTATAGCAGTATAGGTAACTTAGAGAACTTATACCTCTGATTGGTTGGTCGGTAATCAAGCATTTAATGCTCCGCCCAATTGAACAGTATATTGGATTGAAAGGTCCGTGTCTCGTTGTCAAATTCTCGTGAACTCCTCTAGAACCATGAGATCTCATTTCCAAGTCCGCCCTTTTAAAAAGAAAGACATTAGCCAAGAAAATTCCGTCGTTTATCAGAGTTTTCGGATAATCAACTTGGGTTTATCGACTCGTTGGATCTTCGTCTCTTGTTGGATTGAAAAGAAGTGATTCGACAGAATTACGCGCCAAAAGATGCAATTTCTGGTTGATTTATTTCTCCTTCCTTTGGTTTTCGTGCATTGCTTTTGTTGTCGCTGCTTCGTTTCTCATTATGAATGAAACGAAGGTTCAAAATCGGGTCTACTCGTCCTTTATTCAGATCTTTAGTTTCGGATTACTAACAGTGAGTGGAACTTTCTTTAGCATCATGTTCTGGTACAAAGGTCCAAAGATTGTCGCTGTTCTCAAACAGATGATTAATCTTGAAAACGACCTTTCTCTTTCATTGAAGTCAAAAAGCTAGAATAAAATACTTGTAGGATTATTATATTCTATGCCTTTGTTGCTTTACCTGCTGTAACGTTTTTGATTGGCTACGTCTACGTGAAAATTAACTTCACTTTTCATTTTGGTTCAGGGCATATCGCCTTCCTACTATGTTTCACAGTTTTGTATCTTTTTAATATTTGGGGAAGTATACTTTTTATTTATTCCGTTTATTTTGCTTTGGTTTTTACCAGTTTCTTTGATTCTATAAACTTTCAACTTCAGAAGGAATTGAATGATAGGGAAATATTAGAACCTCATAAATTGGAACGATTTCGAAAACTGCATTTTAAGCTCACGGAACTCGTGGATGTTGTGGATGCAGTGTTGTCGCCCTGTGTTTTTCTCTTCTTTCTTATTGGGGTTCAATACTGCTGTATTTGTGGAGCATTATGGTACCGTGGTGAATCATTCACAGAGCCGTATATTCTATTGTTTGTATTTTCTTCACTGTTCTTTTCAATGTTTGCAATCTGTATGTCTTCAAGTGGTATAACAGAAAAGGTAAGCCGTATAAAGTGTAAGCCTCAAATAGCACGAAATGCACAATTCAGTAACAACCACAACACTTCAGATTGACTCACGATTTTTTTCGCAGTATATAATGTTAACGAATGAAGTTAACACTAATGGTATATTTTTTCTGTCTCTCTCTCAATCTGTCTGATTATTCGTTATTTTCTTTCTTAACATAATTTCTGAAACTAACCCTCTTATTTAAAACGATTTTTATTTACTAATTTTGCCATCTTTTTTCCTGATTTGAGTACAAGCCCTTTGATAACTTTAGGTCACACAGAACAATTTCCTTTGGAGTTCACTGGTATTTATCGTTAAAGTAATATTTAGCCAAAGTAAAATCATGCTTTTGTGAACACACTTTACTGGGTCATCCACAGTGGTGGAAACACTTCACTGCATCACCAACTTTTATTCACACTTTTATTCGAAGCAATCTTTTATTTTGAGGCCACGTAGGCGCAACTGAATTTTATAGATGATGGAGTACAGTGTAATTCTTACACCAGCAGTCTTATAGACAGTTCTGGTGTTGCACCAATCGTCTCTTGGCTATAAATGGACATAATTACCTGTCAGAAGCCTACTTCCTACAACATGCGTTTGACACTAGCATGGCAGATTGAAGTTGGCCATTTTACTATAGGCCACTTGGTGCAGACATAGAGAAAGATTGGCCATGGTATAGTGAGAGGAAACTTCCACAACAGTGGATGAACGTGTTTTGAAACGCATGCAAAATCATCGACTGTCATCCACAGATCTCAAAGGATTATGGCAAGAACTTCAAGCATTGCTGTCTCTGTAAGAAGACCAGGAAAGAAACTTCTTCTTGCCAATGATATGAAGTTCATTAGAACCAAAGACCATGATGATTGGATTGGAATGGAGTGACCTGTTCGAATGTGATGGGAAGCACTTTGTATGACATCGGACTGGAGAGTAACCTGCATTCATGGACATGCATCTCTGGCCAGAGTGTGTGTTGTCTGTGTTGTGTGAAAGGCAACACAAATGTTAACAAGTACACCGACACTCTTAGGTCATAAAGCCATTAATTTGAAATCACTTCGGTGGAGCTGACCAGTGGACATTTCAGGATGACCCTGCTCCAGGTCATTGGGCTAAAATGTTTGGTAATATTCATACGATCCACGCAGTAAACGTGAAATAACGAGACAACATCACTCTAGGGGTGTCGAGAGACATATTAGGCTTCTCGTAATTGTTTCAAGTTAAGGACTTTTTTTAAAGAGTGCTTTGCAGGTAATAGGACGTAACGTAACCCTATCGGAAATGACAATAGATAACGAAGCGAAAAACGAAACAATAAATCTTGGGACTGCAGAAAACTCTGATCCTGGTGTGACATCACCAACTCACCCTTTATATTTAACCCCTCTTGAACTCTATGCCACGGGGATGTCAAGAAGTTATCACAACCAGAGGAACCCAAACAAATATTCAAACAGGCTTTGTAACCACTTTTTGTCAAGATCCTCAGAGGAATTATATTCAAATCTCGGTTTTCTAGCTTAAACAATATTAGTTAGTTTTACAAGTCATTTGTTTTAATACGTTTCTTACTAAAGACGGCCAAGCGTGTTAAGGCGTGCAACTCGTAATCTGAGGGTCGCGCCAAACATGCTCGCCCTTTCAGCCGTGGGGGCGTTATAATGTTACGGTAAATCCCACTATTCGTTGGTAAAAGGGTAGCTAAAGAGTTGGCGGTGGGTGGTGATGACTAGCTGCCTTCCCTCTGGTCTTACACTGCTAAATTAGAGACGGATAGCGCAGGTATATCTCGAGTAGTTTTGAGCGAAATTAAAAAACAAACAAACAGACTTACTAAAGACAAATATATGTGTTTGGATAACTGAAATATGAGGCTAGTTACAACACACAGTATTTGTAACTGTGTATTTGTAACCGTATAACACTAGTGCTGACACTACAATAATGCAGCCTCGTAACAAGTTACAGGAACAAATAAAAGTGTGAAAAAACATTGGATGATCCAGTAAATGTCTCTCCCGACGTCTGTCTGTCTGTCCACGTCAAAAAATCAAATTTGTGATTTTTTTTTTTTTTTTACTTTCTGTTTTACTGAACAATTGTGTTGAAACCACGACCATCTTTATAATTACCTTTGGTTTAACAGATATAAAAGAATGTAGTTTAATTTGGCTTGTCCATTCATACGTTCTCTGTGTGTATCAAAACACTTCTAAAAGAATCGTTAACTTCAGAAAGTAACATCGGCTGTTTTGGTAAAATACCTTATGTCATTTTTTAAAAAAAAAACAACTGAAAATCAAATGAAAATGTTTATGTTTTATACTAACATAACTTGTCGTCACATACCACAGTATTCCCGAAACTGTAATAACAGCTTTATAAAATGCTTTAGTGTGAGAAGTGATGAAGAAATATAGTCATTCTCGGACGAATGGGAACTGGACAATAAAGCTGTTTTAAACTATGGACATGTCATGACATGTCACTGATTGTTCTTTAAAAAAATAAACAATGTTTGGTTTAGCTCACTGTTCAAATTACTTTCAGGCTAATCACTTCTACAAGATTATAGAAGAAATCCCAGTTGGTCTGCTTCCTCAGAGATACATTATGCAGGTATGATAAATGTTAGTTTCATGTCTTGTTTCCTTCCAACTTTAGGACCATCAACACTGAGATTCCTACAACACTTCAGCTTGTGTCACTTGTAGGTGATATGTTCGTAATATTTTCACAGTATTTATGAAAACGTAATTTTCCTCGTTAACAGTTTTCACTGTTTCAGGTCAATGTGTTAAACTTGAGATATCCGTTACTCTCACGTTACGGAACTAACGTGGTGTTAACATTTGTATAACACCTTTAAATACGTGTTATATATCATCTGAAAAACATCTTAATAAAGTCCAGTATTTCGCATAGCGATTAAATACTTTTTAGTGGCGTTAAGGGTTATATATAATTTTGAAAACATGTTAGTAAAGTCGAGTATTTCATATAGCCGTTAAATACACGAATGTAATAATGTAAAGAATTTTGTAATCAATAAATACATGTTAGTAATGCAAAGAATTATATATAACCAATAATTAAAACGTTGGTAGTTTTAAAGATTACATTTACCTATTAAATGTATTGTAAGGGTGTGTTTTAAATTTCACTTTGATTGTATTCAATGATCATCGGGATTTGTTTGTTTTGGTAAGATTTTCTTCACTTGGTCATTTTTAAACTATAGGCGTCTAATTAGGCTTAAGAAATTATGTGTTTAATTAATTAGTTTTTGTCCTGATATTCCAGATAACAAACTCTGCCTTGAGAGCTGCAGAAAATCCGATTGCTTTCAGTGCGTCCGGGTTTTTTACCATCAATCAGTCTCTTATCACAACGGTTAGTTACATCCAGTCACTCCTTCAGTTTCTATATGTTTGTTGTTAAATGTCTTATTAAAAGTCTCCACACACGAGTAAAAATTTAGAAACGTTTAAAGTAGAAATAGAAATAGACTTGGTTTGTTTTTGAGTTTCGCAGATAGCCCTCATGTAGCTTTGCGGTGGGTTGTGGTAACTAGTTCCTCTAAGGATACTCTTTTACCAACGAATAGTGGGATTAAACGTACATTATAACGCCCCGACAGATGAAAGGGCAATCACGTTTGGTGTGACGGGAATTCGAACGGGCAAACCACCTGGCAATGCCAGGACTATTTGATTTTGATTACTATAAAATAATTAACTATCTATTTATTTTCAGTACAAAATTAAACAATGGACTATTCGCTTTCGGGATCTTAGTTTACGTCCGTGAAGTTTTTCTGACCCACCAGGTGGCAGTTTATCTGAACTAGTTTTCGTAAATCTGTTTTCTTAATAGTTACAGAATTTGTATTAGGTAACACTGAATTACATTTGCTTTCCGTTGTCCCCGACTTCATATTCTCTCCGACGGTAAGTTTGAGGGTTTATAACGCAAAATGTTGAGATCTAATCCGTACGCTAGACACGGCAGCAATAGACAGTCCACGTTTTAAAGTTTGATTCGTAGTATAAATAATTTCATTCGTCTGATACATAATTTTTAAAGTTTTTATTTGTCCATATCTTTATCTTTATCGTTCAATTATTTATGGTAAATTTTGTTTTAATTCCAGAAATTGTCTTTTCCTCTTTGTTCCTACAAACATTTCATTTGTTCACATATAAGCATCTGTTAGTGTCCACCAGAGAGTTTGGTTGTAACTAAGCAAAAACTACCAAGGGGTATCAAAATCCGGTTTCCAGCGGTGTGAGTCCGCAGACGTACCGTTGTGCCACTGAGAGACTTGAGACGCTAAAATGTGAGGTTCGATTCTCCGCTGTGGAGACCGCAGATATCTTAACATAACCTTGCTCTAAAGTAAAGAAACAAACCTGTTAGCCGTATAAGTCAAAATGCAGACCCGACATGTTTAGGTAGTTAAGGCACTCGACTCGTGATCCGAGGGTCGAGGATTCGAATCTCCGTCATACCAAACATGCTCGCTCTTTCAACCGTGGGGGCGTTGTAATGTGATTGGTCAATCCTACTATTCTTTGGTAAAAGAGTAGCCCAAGAGTTGACGGTGAGTGGTGATGACTAGCTGCCTTCACTTTTGTCTTTCACTGCAAAATTAGGGACCGATAACGCAGATAGCTCTCGTGTAGCTCCGCGCGAAATTCAAAACAAAAAGCGGTCAAACTCGCTTAATTTTTTTCAATTGATGATTTGTTATTAAGTTAAACTCGATGTCTTTTTGTTGGATTATATCTTTAAAACATTCAGTGGTTGAAGTCTAAAGACGTTAAACAAAACGAAATTCGATAGTTTGAATGGAATTACGTTTTTCTTCCGCGCAAACAAAGTACGAAGAAATGCAATCTAATATTATAAAACAGATATATTACCGGGAAAATCTTTTCCACCTAAATCTCTTTGTCTTTTCTTGTTCTTCTCTTTTGTCAGATAACCGGGGTCATACTGACATACACAGTAATTTTAATTCAAACCAGTAACACCGTTACCCTTCCAGACGTCACCTCCTCGACACCACCGAGTACACCAACTAATTTGCTATTCGAGTCAATGTTTTCGTCTTATGATTCGTCTTATGATTCATCTAAAACCATGAAGTAATTGCAGTCATTTTAATTAAAAGCTTTACAGTATTCCTTAAGTTGGCTGATATTCGTTTCTGAACACTCTTGTTGACCATCACTCCGGCTGAAGATGGACATTTCAAGATTCTCTGATTATTATATCCAACCGACAATGACCTTACTGCTGACCTCACCTGGCTATCAATGGTATTTTTAAGATCTTCTGTTGACCACTAGGTCACCGTGGGCTTTTCAAAGACCCCTGTTGACCGCTAGGTCACCATGAGCTTTTCAAAGACCTCTGTTGACCGCTAAGTCACCATGGGCTTTTCAAAGACCTCTGTTGACCGCTAGGTCACCATGAGCTTTTCAAAGACCTCTGTTGACCGCTAAGTCACCATGGGCTTTTCAAAGACCTCTGTTGACCGCTAAGTCACCATGGGCTTTTCAAAGACCCCTGTTGACCACACCCATTGGACCTTGTTTGTCATATTTATATTTAAACTATGTCTATATTTAAACACACGTGTTATAAAGTGGCCACGTGTTTAAAATCCTTTACATGTATTTTGTATTGTTGCTTGCACTGTCAATATACTTTGGCCAATAAAATACAGTGCACTTGCAATGTTTCAGTGCGTTTCTATATTCAACTTTTAAAGGGACCGTTTAAAAAAAAATTGGCACAACGATATCACAGAATAACATTTTTAATTTCCCTAAACAAATCACATTTAATCTCAAAAGAAAACGCGGTTAGTTCTTCAATTGTTTAGCTACTTATAATGTTTTGAAGGATCGTCTGTTTTCAAACAACTATATAAAGGTTGTTAGAGTTGTCCGTTAAACCACACATCACTAGCTACGAATATTAAACCACCCAAAAAATAAACACGACATTAGGATTTGATGGATCGCTTGTCGGTGTCGTTCCATGTTTATCTAAAGTCATTTATTAATTACCTTCAATAAAGATAACCGAGTGGTAATCACTGGCACAACTTTGCAAGAAAGTAAATACAAGTTACCTCAGAAGACGTGCACGCCCTAGCAAAAAAAATATGAATGAGCTTTGATAAACATCAAAATTCTGACGAGAGACTCCAACTGTTTTCACTGTAAGGAAATATTCCAAAACCAGTAGGCCCAGCAGAGCCAGCTTGTTAGGGTACTGGGGTCGTAATCTGAGGGACGAGGGTTCGAATCCCCATCACACTAGGGCTTTATCCCCAACTGACTCAGCCACGTAAGAATAAACGGAAGGCAGCTGGTGATCAACACCTACAGCCACCTTTTGTCAACGAACAACGGGACTGACTCCTACATTATAACGCCCCTACGGCTGCAAAATAGCGAGCATGTTTTGTAAGACAACAGTTCGAGCCCGCGAGATGTGCACCTGATCACGTGATCTTGCCGGGCCAGAGGTTATGCAGAAGTACGCTGTAGTTAGAATCTAGTTTTGGAAGTGTTCCGATTTGAAAGGCCCACCACGGCCAGGTGGTTAAGGCGCTCGACTCGTAATCTGAGGGTCGAGGGTTCGAATCCACGTTGCACCAAACATGCTCGTCCTTTCAGCCGTGGAGGTATTATAATGTTACCATCAATCCAACTATTCGTTGGTAAAAGAGTAGCCCAATAATTGGCGTTGGGTGATGATGACTAGCTGCCTTCCCTCTGGTCTTACATTCCCAAATCAGGGACGACTAGTACTGATAGCCCTCGTGTAGCTTTGCGCGAATTTAACAAAAAACAAAATCTCAGCTATGAAACGTCTGACGTACATTATTAGTATCTGAAGTTCTGATGGAAAAAGTTTATATTTTGAAACTGTTGAAATGAGATTTGAATTTTAAAAAGAATGTGAGTATAAACAAACGTCGTAAAATATTTTAATTATTCTAATACAAGGAAAAAAAAAGAAGAAAGGCAAATATAAGAAAGTGTTAGAATGAAACAGATATTTTTAATCGTGAAACAAATACCGAGAGATAAAAAATGGATTATTTGTGTTTAACCTTCAGTTTAGATCTAAAAAAAACACCAACACCCAAACTAAGGTTGCATTGTATTTAACAGATGACGCTTTATTAAGAGAGTCCTCTCCCCACCAGTGGCACAGTTCGTGGATCTATGCTGCTACAAACCGGGTTTTGCAACCAGTGGTCGGAGAGAGCACAGATAGCCCCTTGTGTAGCTTTGTGTTTGATAAGAACCAACCAAACTTTATTGAGAGAAGTCCTCATACGTGATAAGCAGAGTTACTTCCTTATGTGTGTGTACATAGCTTTTACAAGTACGGAAATGCGTGCGTTTTTAGCTGTTTTAATACGACCGTTTATTATGCACTACTCGTGTGCTGTTCGTTAAACTAAAACCATTTCACGGCAAAAAGTTTCTATTATACTACTGATAGTGTTATTAACATTTTACGATGTTTTCGAGTGTTAAACAAATAAATTATAGGCTGAGATGAATTGTGAAGCATGGCTACATGAAGGCTATCTGCGCTAGCTGTCCCTAACTTAGCAGTGTAAAGCTAGAGGGAAGGCAGCTAGTCATCACCACCCACCGCCAACTCTCGAGCTGGTCTTTAACCAACGAATAGTTATATTGACAGTCACATTACAACGCTCCTATGGCTAAAAGGACGAGCATATTTGGTGTCACCGGGATTCAAACCCGCGACCTACAGATTACGAATAGAACGCCTTCACCCATCTGGTCATGCCGGGCCGAACGGGTTAGAAGAAATGTCATACAGTTGGTGTAGGTCTTACCCATCTGAAGACTTACAAAACTCAAATGGGGCCTGGCATGACCAGATGGTTAAGGCACTCGACTCGTGATGTGAAGGTCGCGGGTTCAAATCCCAGTCGCACTAAACATGCTCGCCCTTTCAGCCATGGGGGCGTTATAATGTCACGGTCAATCCTGCTATTCATTGGTAAGAGAATAGCCCAAGGGATGGCGGTGGATGGTCTAACGCTGCTAAATTAGGGACAGCCAGCGCAAATAGCCTTCATGTAGCTTTTGCGCGAAATTAAAAAATCAAACAAGCAAACTCAAATCGGTTTGTTTATTTTTGTATTTCGCCACAATTTCAGGTTAATAGTTCTATTCTGCTAATGGTTTCTTGTCACATTTTTCGGTTCTAATCGTGATGTGTTTTAAATGTACCGACAATGGAACTATGGAAATAATTCTTTATCAGTGCATAAAAAAACACCACACAAGCAGAAACTGTTACTACATTTATTATGACGTCATCACAGATACAGGCGCACCCTATATTACTTTATGAAAGGTTTAAATAGCACCCAAGCCAACTTGTTAACAAGCATTACTTATAAATTAAGCAGCTGCTTTATATACAGTTAATATTTCTAAAAACTGAAATACAGATAAATTAATAGTAGGAATCTCAGCTTGAGTAAAGATAGTTTTGATAGAGTGCTAACGTGTACAAAAAAAATTCTATATCCGCTAAGCACTTGGTAAATATAAATCAAACCTACAGAACACGACAAAATAGACTTATGGATTGAGCATACGGAATACCACAAGTAAGGCTTGGAAATCACATTTACAGAATACAGTGAATAAAGTTTAGAAATCAAACGTATAGAAACGCTTTATTCTTAATCTCTTACAATAACAGTAAGTTTTAAATTATTTACACATATGGTACGTCCATTATCATTTAATTATTACACATATACACTGTTATATCACGAGAATTATTTAACACTGCTAGCTTAGTATACGATATTAGGACGAATCTACATCACCTAAATTAGTCGTACTTGGTGCAGTATTATTGGGATTATGGCCGAAAATGTTGATAACAACGAAGGTATCCAGTCGATGAATCAATACATTCTAATCATTACAACTTGTTGAGTTTTTCAAGACGCTGCACATTCGTGGGTAGACCAGCATTTTAAACTAATTACATTACGCTATGTAACACAAATTTTGTTCCTGGATAGAATGTGTTATTTCTTAATTGCTTATGTTGTAAAAGTACAGAAAATTTTTACATTTTCATTTACTTTAGGTCTGAATAAAATAACATATGAATCAAGATTTACACATATTTATACTAAATTTATACAAAAATGTTTAGAAGTGACTAGTTTTTCGTTATTTGCGACAGTAATGTAAATCACTTTCACGTATCCCAAATATAGTCTCCCATCATGCTTTCGTTACACGCTCCCGGGTCACAAAAGTAAAGCTTGAAGAGAAAAATTGGTCTTTTCCATTTACTTTAGGCATAAAGAATTGGGAAATAACACTTTCTGTCCAGGAACAAGAAACGGTAAACATTTTGTTACATGTTGTTATTAATGTGTGTGTAAGTATTTCCTTATAGCAAAACCACATCGGGCTATCTACTGAGCCCACTGATAGGAATCGAACTCTTGATTTTAGCGTTGTATATCCGAAAAAATACCACTGTACTAGCAGGGGCCGATGTTATTAACGAGATAACATTTAATTATTATTGAAAATTGTAGAACCGATGACGATTCACAACTCCCGACTCTGGATCAAAACGACGGTGTAAGTAAATATGGCTCCAGTTATCTGAAAAGAGGATTAAAGAAAAAGCTGATTTGACGAAACGTTTAATACGAGTTTTCTGAAAATTTCTTTAAGTAATTTCTGAAATACTGATACTGCTAAATTCACTTGTCACTTAACAAAAGTTGCACACCTTTGCGTATTAGCTCTACGTGTTGTTTCTTAAAGCAGTAAAGATTGTGGTTACTTGGAAGACAGAGGTAAATATTTACAAGTTAACTAAAGATACACGTGAAGAACTCAACAGAGAAAATATCGCGTTTTCCTTTATAGGACTTGTTAACATGTTAAATTAGACAGGAGGCAGCAAACACCGCCAACATTTGTTGTTGTTGCTTTATATCTGGATTCTAGGAGCCACTGTCCGGCAAGCTGACCAACATAAACGTAAACTAACGTGGCAGGGGTGTAGTTTTGAGAGAGAGGAATCGTAAGAATTCTCTCTCCAACCGGGATGTTCAGGAACGTTGTGGTTCCTCTTCGTTCCCTTTCGTGAATTGTTATTAGGATTAGTTTTATTTATTTATTTATTAAATGATTTTTGACTCTTTTTTTTTTTGGGTGGAGGATGTCACTCTGAATGTTATCTTGGACAGAGGCAAAGGCAGCACCAGAGAGAATGGCCAGGTCCCGTCCCGAAAGGCAGAAGTCAAGCAGATATGACCAGCAGGCCATCCTGATTTTGTTTTGAGCAGATTTTTTTTTGAATTAAGCACAAAGCTACACAATGGGCTATCTGTGCTCTGCCCACCACGGGTATCGAAACCCGGATTTTAGCGTGTAAGTCCACAGACATACCGCTGAGCCACTGGGGGGCGTTTTGAGCAGACCTGTATCGATTAGTGTAAACTAAAATATTGAAGATTCGTCGTTCATATGAACATAACGTGTTCGAATTCTATACGTTGTAATGATGCTTTACCACATTTTATCACTAAAACCTACAAAATATTTATCTTTACCGTTGTCATCAAAGCCCTGTTAATCCTGAAGAACCCTAAACCAGTGAAGTACACCTCTCCGTTTGACGTCATCAGAACGGAAAGAGGCATCTGAAAAGAATCAGGATTGTCACTGATGAAAATCGTTCAAGGGACAAAATCACTGACAAAACTTTCTAACAAAAATAATAATGAAACATTTAACTGAAAGAAGAATCTCAGAAGAGCTATGGTTTGATTCTTTAATAACTCTACGTTCAAAGCGTTTTAAAATAGGAGTTCGATTGGTTTGTTTTTAATTTCGTGTAAGGCTACACGAGGGCCATCTGCGCTCGCCGTCTCTAATTTAGCATTGTAAGACTAGGGGGAAGATAGCTAGTCATTATCACCCATGGCCGACTCTTGGGCTACTTTTTTACCAACGAATAGTGGGATTGGCCTTCACGTTATAACGACCCCTCGGCTGAAAGGACGAGCATGTTTGGTGCGACAAGTATTTCAGAGTACAGACATTTGTCTGCAACGGATACTATGACGACTGAAATAATGTCCTCACAAGTCACAACTCTAGATTACTGATTGAAATACGTAATTATTACGTTAAATGTAATTATTATTACATACATTTTTGAGTTATTTATATGTGTGTTTGATCCGTACTTTAATACGTAGTAAACACCGGTAGTCAATTATCACTTACTTCACTGGTCCGGCAAGAGCAGGTGGATTAAGGCTTTCGACTCGTAATCCGGAGGTCGCGGGTTCGAATCACCGTCACACCAAACATATTTGATCTTTCAGCCGTGGGAGCTATTATTAGGTGACGGTTAATCCCACTATTCGTTGATAAAAGAGTAGCCCAAGAGTTGGCGGTGAGTGGTGATGACCAGCTGCCTTCCCTCTAGTCTCACATTGCTAAATTGAAGACGGTTAGCGCAGATAGCTCTTGAGTTGCTTTGTGCAAAATCCAAAACAAACAAACACTCAAAATGCACGCACACACACACACGTACAAATAAAACAAATTCGCCCAATTCATTGGTCAACTATTTTGTGATGTTTTTCCCATAGTTCATGTAAGAAGTTTCCTTGGTGTAATATAGTCAACAAAACATTTGAAACGCTTTTAAACACCTTAACGTGTTGGTTGTGCTTATTAACGTTGTACAGCCTTCATCGTTCGTTTTTTATTCAAGTGCATTTTTATCTCTATTCAAAGTGTTTTCCGGATGTTGACCTAACGCAGAAAATAGTCCAGTTTGTATATGTGATGTTGAACCGGCATGGCCAGGTAGGTTAAGGTGTTCGATTCGTAATCTGATGGTCAAGGGTTCGAATCCCCACCACATCAAACATGCTCGCCCTATTAGCCGTGGGGGCGTTATAAAGTTACGGTCAATCCCACTATTCGTTGGTGAAAGAGTTGGCGATGAGTGGCGATGCCTTCCCTCTAGTCTTACACTGCTAAATTAAATTAAGGACGGCTAGCGCAGATAGCCCTTGAGTAGCTTTGCGCGATATTCGAAAACAAACATACGATATACTGACGTCCTACTGATGTAGATTAGATAACAATAATAAGGAGACATGTGTGTCAACCTTCTATTTGTGTTTCACAGCGCACTTTCATTCCAACCCACATCGGACACGGGATCGGACAGAGTAGGTGGAGAGATAGAGTCAGGGGACTGAATGGGGATGGCGAATGAGATAGGAATAAAGTAAGCATGTTTCGGGGGTATATTTGGGGTATGTGGAGAAAAATGAGTTCAATGAGCGCGCTAATCGTTTGAACAGATTTAAATGATTTGTCATTGAGTGTAATCACGAGAAACATCAACTTCATATAAGAGCACCGAAACATGTAGAGATTTCCACGTAATGTAGAAGTTAAAGATGTCTGTAAACTTATTACTCGTGGAGGTAATGAAAAATAAGATTTCGATATGAAAAACATCGCTGTGGTACGTAATGCCTTCAGACGGACTAGAACTGATGGAAAGAAGATCCCTTAGTTGGACTAATACATCAATTTTGTTATCTCGTTCCAGCTCCAAGGACCGAAGGACTATTAGAGGATTACGTCCTCTCTTTGCCCAAGAGACAGTGCCATAATAACCCTCCAAAAGAGTTGTTGTTTTTGAATTAAGCACAAAGCTACACAATGGGCTATCTGCGCTCTGCCCACCACGGGTATCGAAACCCGAATTTAAGCGTGTAAGTCCGCAGACATACCGCTGAGCCACTGGGGGGCTCCAGAAGAGTGGTTATGTAGTTCTGTAAAACTGTAATTCTATACTTACTTGTTGCATGTAACTTGGAGGAAGATTTTCTGGACGAGTTCCTTCTACAATTTTGAAGATCTGTCTCACCTGGATAACGTACATATGCAATAATAAAGATAAATTATATGTATTGTAAAAATATAAACATCGCATATCAAAACAGACGTAATTTTTAATGTACTGTAAAACTGATTATCCACGGAAGGATTGTGAATCAGAACAGGTGAGTCAACTGCCATTAAACAACGTAATAGTTTTTTAAGATAAAAAAAATTATTTTCAAAAGTGAAATCCGTTTTCTTTAGATGAAGAATTGAACCTTTCAGTTTTTCAATTGGTTGCTGATCTAAACTGTCTATAACAATACACTAATGATTGTACTAAATAAGTAAAAGTACCTTCTTTCCCAAACATTCCGAATAAGAGGTCATCATGAACATGCCTACAAAACTGTTAGTCATTAGAAATAGCATAAATAATTTCGAACTAATATTCAAAGATCCATACAACATGGAACCCCAGATGCAACAAAATATGGTTCCATTGGAAAAGTAAATAAATATTCCAGGAGATAAAAACCTATCAGTTTCTTTCATAATACTGGACAGACTTGAATGAAGTTTCTTGAATCTCTGCATTTTTAAAAGGTCTATTTTCCCCACTTTGTCTAACAGCTCTTCAACTTGGCTGTTCAGAGAATCAAATAATCCGATAAACACAACAGCGAAGTAAAGGACGAACAAGACGTTATGTTCTTCCCATGCCAGAAGGAAAAGGAAACTTGCGAAACTAAATACTGTGTAGAGTAAATCTCGATACTCTGTATACGAATATCC
Source organism: Carcinoscorpius rotundicauda (assembly GCA_011833715.1). Lineage (NCBI taxonomy): Eukaryota > Metazoa > Arthropoda > Merostomata > Xiphosura > Limulidae > Carcinoscorpius > Carcinoscorpius rotundicauda. The sequence continues at coordinate 7,852,560 of CM022402.1, forward strand.
CGCCATTGTCACGCACAATACTGTGATAAAAGGTAAAAAGACGTAAAATAATACGAAATACATCTTTGCAAACCTTTTAATTTTTTTTTCGTTTGCAGAAGAGAGTCCAAGTTTTCTCTCCAGAATAGTAATTTTTTTAATAATTGAAACGCACTCAGGTCCCTTGTGCCAAGACACCACAGCGAAACCGAGGGAACCGAGACCCATAAGCACGAGCGCTGAAGTGTTGATGAAATTTGTGAATGGTGGATAAACATCTGATTCAAGTGTATGTAATATAGTCACACAACAGCCTGACAGCATAAGTAACCATATGATAACAGCGTAAATTATCACGAAACTGCATCTTTTCGCATAAGCATTCTCTGGACCACTTTCCGCTAAGCCCTCCACACAAGACCCTCCAATGATTCGAGAGAACCTTAAAATTGTGCGGAAAGTTCGGTAGATGGAGCTACGGACCGGTTCGTTTTTTTCTTTCTCTTCATTGAAATAAACTGAGGGAATTCGACTATGAAACGCCATGTCAACCTTCGATGTGTTAGTCAACGCCAGAGAGCTAAGTGTTAGTACTTTTCAGAGAGAATTTATTATTATGAATTCGTATCCTGTGCGCATGCTCCGTTCCTGCATAACCAATCATCAAATATTTGTTCTTCACGTGTATCTAGATCACTTCTGAAAACATGTATGTTATTAGCTAAAAATGTATTCATAAAAATTTTGTTTCTTTGTTGCGATACGCAAAGTAGCAAATGGGTTATCCCTGTTAAGCCCACTGCAAAGACGATCGACCCAGAATATTAGGGTTATAATCCCTTAGTCTGATCCACCAAAGGTCACGAGAAATATTAAAATTATGAAACATTAAATAATTAGTATTCGATAGGGTCTTATTCTAAGATTTAAACTTTATTTTAAATAATAAAGATTTGTGGGTTATAGTAGCAGAAAGAATGCCATATCAGAATAGAAACCACTCACGCACAGGGCACTTGATATGAAAACAACAATGATAACCGAGGGCTGAAATAAGACTTGGTTTTTAATTTCAAAATTGTAAGTGTAACCACATAAACCAGAAATGGAAATATCAAGTGGGGTTTTGGTTTTGATTTATTTGTTTATGTGCGCAAAGCTGCGCAGTGAGCCCTTTGCGCCGTATCCATAGCAAGGATCGAACTCAGAATCTTAGCCCTCGTGAGTACTGCTGAGCAGCCACGAGCAAATTTTGGAACAATAAATGATAGAGAAAGGTCACTTGTTTTTTGACCAACAAAGCTGCACAAGAAACTATCTGTGTTCTGTTCACCACGGGTATCGAAACCTCGTTTCTAGTGATATAACTCCTCAGACATACCACTATACCAGTTAAAGAGGATCATAGGATAGCAATCAATATATAGTCTTAAAAATAATTTATCAGTACGTAATGATAAGAACCTCAGAATTGTTAGGCTTACGTGTATATGAAATTCGGTTTAAATTATCATCAACTGATAAAGATTATCTGTCGTTTAATCCAGGATACTCTAAAGGGAAGATAATTTATATTCATATCAATCGATTGTGTTCCAGTGGGTATATGTGTAAGGTTTTACGTTCAACCATCCGATAATATGATAGATCAGCTGCACATAACAACAAAATGGTTTTGTGGCTGACAACTTACTACTGTGTACACACCAGACACTGAAAAATGAGTTTGAAAGAAGAAAATTGCAGATTCCTGTCGCTTTGGCAACGATTAATAAATATTTTATGCAACTAAGTGAAACGGATAAACGGTCTGGATCGCAAAACCCGATTTTACAAATTACGGCTAACGACTTATCAGTTGGCTCGGCGTGTTTTATTGGGTAGTGTGCTCGGACTACGAATCCAAGGGATCATGGTTCGAGGCTTGTTGCTGTACTTTGATGTGGTTGATAAGAAACAAGAAGAGTGCTCACATATAACTTTTCGGTCAACAGGTGACGATGACTAACAGTTTTTCCTCTAGTAAATCGGTCAAAGTTGGAGAATGTTGCTGTCCTACAGCACGAGGTCACAAAACCAATAAAAGAGACCATATCCTCTGATCATCCATCTTAAACAATATCAACAACCACCCCGCTTAGCGCGGTTAAGCGATAAGTCATAGTACACACTCAGTATTAATCATCAAGGAACTAGGCCGTCTTTTAATAACCCTTTTAAAACAAGATCCTCAGAAGATGTTGTCTTTTTTACTCTCGTAAGCTTTTTATCATTTACAACAGTGTTGGAATGACCTGTTATTTAACTGATTCTAACAAAACGTTCAGTAAAAGGACCGAGAAAGAAAGCTGCATAACAAATGAATTGTCTTAAGCCTTTCGTAGATCTACGACACCCATGATAATAGTAAATAATTTAAAAGTTTTCATATCCACGTTCTTGGTAAACTGTATACATGCTTTACAAGAATTACAATACACAGGTCATCATGAAGCAACCTATAGGCTTACAAAGTTCATTAGCACTTCTAATCATTTAGAAAACACAAGTAAGCATTTTAAAATCTTTGGCCAATAGAAAAACCACAAATGATAAAACAAAATGTAAAAAGTTATATTTGAATTATCAACAAGCATTTGTTGCAAACAAACGACTAACAACTTTTTGTTAACTTAAACACAATGTAGTACCTCATGACGTCAGTAAACCATTACAAGATCACATATATTAAGCATCACACAGCACCATATGACATCAATGAACCATTAAAACACTCATAAAATTAAGCATCCTAAAGTACCATACAACATCAATAAACTATTGAAAGATTCACATATATTAAGCATTCTACTGTACCATATAACACCAATAAACCGTCAAAAGATTCATATATATATTAAGAATTCTATGGTATCAAACGACATCAATAAACCATTAAAAGATTCACATATATTAAGCACAATGCAGCACCATATGACATCAATAAACCATTAAAAGATTCATATATATTAAGCATCATACAGCACCATATGACATCAATGAACCATTAAAACACTCATAAAATTAAGCATCCTAAAGTACCATACAACATCAATAAACTATTGAAAGATTCACATATATTAAGCATTCTACTGTACCATATAACACCAATAAACCGTCAAAAGATTCATATATATATTAAGAATTCTATGGTATCAAACGACATCAATAAACCATAAAAAGATTCACATATATTAAGCACAATGCAGCACCATATGACATCAATAAACCATTAAAAGATTCACATATATTAAGCACAATGCAGCACCATATGACATCAATAAACCATTAAAAGATTCACATATATTAAGCATCATACAGCACCATATGACATCAATGAACCATTAAAAGATTCACATATATTAAGAATTTTAAAGTATTAACATGTTCCTTATCCTCTCTCCATTTATCAGTCTTCAATGTTGTGATAAAATATATCGTGAAATTGTTATCAACATATTAAAAAAAGTTGAGTGTTTGTGATGGAAATAAGATGTATTAGCACTTGTGGTGTTTGCCACCGGTAATTAATTATTTGTACTCGTCGAAGCCAAATACTTAACGACCTAGATGGTGACGCCATCTTTTGAACACAATATCGTGCTAATACGAGATTGTCATGTAAAGTCAGTGTTTACAAAGCTACTTCGAGTACGATAGCAGGACAATTAATAATACACACACAGTGGCTTAATTCGTATTGCACAACAACGGAAAATGTGAATACCCTTTTCACAACACTGACAGTTAATAACGGTATTTTCTGCAAGGCACATTTTAAAGTAATGTGTCAGTAATTTCACATTTCAAAAGTTATGGATCTCAAGATGAATCATCTGAGCACCACTAACCGTTTAAAGCATTAGTAAGTATCTTGGAGCAACATCGAATCAGGATACTTGCTGCAGACGTGCAATGATCAAACTTGTTGTCACTGTTTTAACTTGGACACTTCTTTTGTTTCGCCTTCTATTAAAGTTTCCTTTTCGAGAGACTTCACAAAAACTACATTGCTAAATCGTTATGAGCTACACAATGAATCCCTCTAGCAATTAAAAGCATATAAAATTGGAATATATTCACTTTATATTATATATTTCTCTCATGCTTGGCATTGCCACGTAGTTAAGACCCTCGACTCCAAATCTGAGGGTCCCTGGTTCGAATCCCCGTCTCCTCAAACATACTTGCCCTTTCAGCCGTTGGGGCTTTGTAATGTAACGGTCAATCCCATTATTCGTTGCAGAAGAGTATCTCAATAATTGGGGGATGGGGTGATGACTATCTACCTTCCCTCTAGTCTTACAGTCCTAAATTAGTGACGGCTAGCACAGATAGTCGTCGTGTAGCTTTGTGCAAAATTCAAACAAATGTTTACCTCAACAATCTCCTCGCTAATTTAAGGAATAAAGCTGGAATTTTTTAGCTTGGTTGAATCTTTTATAATATTTCATTTTATATAATTTCGCGCAAAGCTACACGAGGACCGTCTGCGTTAGCCGTCTCTAATTTAGCAGTGTAAGACTATAGGGAAGGCAGCTAGTCATCACAACCTACCGACAACTCTTGGACTACTCTCTTTCCAACGAAAAGTGGGATTGACAGTCGAATTATAACGCCCCCACGGCTGAAAGGGAAAGCATATTTAGTGCGACGGCAATTCGAACCCACGACCCTCAGATTGCGAGTCAAACGCCTTAACCCACCTGGCCATGAGGGACCAATATTGAAACACACAATCGAATAAAATTGGATGAATCATTTTAAAACTAACAATAAAACCAATACTAAAATACGTTATCAAAATTAGCTTTCGTTACAACGCAAGTCCAAAAATATTATTTTGCAAAGAGGATATTTTAGCAATGTCTCAGATATCCAATAAGCAAGGGGCAATTTTACGGGCTTCTAAAGTTTATATTCGGGTCTCGATTCTCCCATTGTATAAGCTGTCGTTAAAACGCGGCAGTAACAAGAAACAAACTGAACGCGTTGTTATTGTAGTTTTCGATTTAACAAAATAATATTGTCATAAAAACAAAAGTTTCTAAAATATTTACAATCAAAAGAATAATCCGTTTCAATACTGTTTTCGAAGATCGTGGACGATAAGGTTTTAATTACAGATTATTTGTTTCAGCAACATTTGATAAATTTGTGACTTTATTTTCTCAGTTACTTTAAATGTACTTTAAAACAAAAATCAAGGAATTGTTTGTTTGTTTGGAAATTTGTGCAAAACCAGCAGATTGTGAGACCATCGGCTAAACCACCTGGTCATGCCGGCTAACGGGGAATTGATGTGATTCGCGCGCTAAACAAGCTCGCCCTCCCAGCCGTGGGGGTGTACAATGTGACGGTCAATCTCACTATTCGTTGGTAAAAGAGTAGCCCAAGAGTTGGCGGTGGGTGGCGATGACTAGTTGCCTTCCCTCTAGTCTTACACTGCTAAATTAGGGACGGCTAGCACAGATAGCCCTCGAGTAGCTTTGTGCGAAATTCCAAAACAAACAAACAAACAAAGATATGATTCGATGTTAAGGTGCTTGAGTCACAACATGCAGGTCGCGGAATCAAAACCTGAACTCGCCCTTTCAGCCCTGTAACAGTTAATCCCATCATTCAGTGGTAAAGACCAAGCCCAAGAGTTGGTGGTGGGAGGTGATGACTAGCTCCCTTCTCTCTAGTCTATAACTAAAATAAGAGGCGACTAGCGCAGATAGTCCCCGAACTCCGCATTGTTTTGCTAAACCCTAAATCTTACCACTAGGCTTTGCTCAACCCTACTTTCAAATTTTATTTTATTTACTTGGTGTATTTACTTAGTTTAAACAATGTGAGTGTGTATTTTCTTATAGCAAAGCCACATCCAGCTATATGCTGAGTATATCGAGGGTAATCGAACTCCTGGTTTTAGCGTTGCAAATTCGTGGACTTATCGCTGTCCCAGGATAGGACAGTTTAAACAGAAGTCGTTTTTCAAACTACGTTTTCTAGGTGTATCTTGACAGTGTGTAAGTATTTTAAACAAATACCGTTTTTAACGTATCAATAATAACAACTAATAACTAATCAATAATAACAAAATTGGTTCATTTTCAAGGTGGACGTTCAATAAAAATATACGTAAATTAAAGGGAATATCGAACGGCCCTGAAACAAACATTCCAACCTGCTTGTGGTTTAGCGCAAAGCTGCGAAATGACTGTCTGTAACGCGAGTACCACGGGTATCGAAACCCGGTTTTTAGTGTATAAGACACCAGATTTACCGCTAAGCCAGTGGAACACTGAGCATAATTTATTAAAACAAACACTAAACTAAAGTAGTCATATAAGTCGCAAATTCATTAATCAGAAATGAAGGAAACTTGCAAGGTCAAAGGTCACGTCTTTCACGGTCCTCAGTCAGCCCATCAGGTCTAGATACACTGTAAACCCTGCCTGGTATTTCTTCATCTCTAATTTGAAACCGCGGACTGAGACTCAGCGGGTGAGCACCCTAATCCCCTACCCCCAGTGACACGGCGGAATGTCTGTAAATTCACACCAACCACTATAAACTCTGTTTCGAAACCCGTGGTGGGCAGAAGCAAAATTAGCCCATTGTGTAGCTTTGGGATTAATTCGAAATAATCAATCAGCTGTTAATCACTAAAATATTTTTTTCGACAATTGACACTGCATTGACCATATCCATGGATTAACCGTAACATTATGACGGCCACACGGCTGAAAGGGCAAGCATATTTCTTGTAAACGGGATTCGAACAAGCGAACCTCAAATTAGGAGTCGAATGCCTTGTAAGAGCTCTGTAGTTGCTTGGTTTTCATTTGGAATTTCGTGAAAAGTTACGTGATGAAAACCTGCGTTAGCCATCCTTTACTTAGCTGCGAAAGAGAACTCACCGCCAACTCTTGGGCTACTCTTTTACCATCGAATAGCGGTATTAACCGTTACTTTATAAGACCCTCACGGCTGACAAAGCGACAACATGTAATAGGACAGTGATTCGAGCCTACGACCCTTAGATCACAAAAGTCGATCTCCCTAAACATCTGGAAATACAATATAATCCCTCAATCAACGTGTATGTGAGTGTCAAGAAACATATAAAACAAATGGGAATCCACGCGATTACTACTAGCTCCCTCTTCAATTAGTAGCACAGAAAGTTTCAGTATTTCCTACCCGCCTTTCGAAAACAGTTGTTATAATAAGGTTAAAAACAAACAGTGGTTGACTGATAAATACATCACTCCAACACGTTCTAAAAGATAAAGTCCGAATATCCTATTGGCCATTTCAAACGGAAATTAGGCTAAAGTCGTTTTTTTCACGGTCGTTAATCAACCTGGTCTTTAGTAACGATCCTGTTTGACGTAAATATATAATATTTATTTTATTTTTAACGCTAATGATAAAGGTAGCCAATAGGACGTTGTGTTAGTGTGTAAGTGTTAACACTGTTGTTGATTTTTAGATGACTTTATTAGCTCGTTATTTTTCTCAAGCGGATGTTGACCGTTGACATCCTGGTGTTTGCTATAGCTCAATTAATTTCGCTTGACTGACAGGCTATTGTAGTTAAAACCTTGGTGGTTCGTCACTGCTCGTGTCGTCAGGTTCTAAGCTTTTTTTGCTCTCGATTCTCAGTATTTCGTGAAGTGTAATAAGGTGGTTAGGGCCCTAGACACGCAACCTGTGGGTTGCGGATTTGAATTTTCGTTACATCAGATGTGCTCGCTCTATCAGTCGTGAGGATGTTATAATGTTACGGGCAATCTCAATATTCGTTGTGAAAAAGTAGCCCAAGAGATGGCAGTGGGTGGTGGTGACTAGCTGTCTTTCCTCTAGTCTTACACTGCTAAACTAGGGACGGCTAGCGCAGATAGCCCTTGTGTAGCTTTGCGCGAAATTCAAAAAAACAAATAAAACAAAACCTTGTATTCTTTGGTAAAGAAAAAAACATTTTCAATAGAAATCTTGAAGACAAACAGATTTAGTATGAAAAATAGGAATTTCTGAATATCTTAAAATAATATATCGTGTAATATATAATATAATATATAATTATTTCCATCTTTGTTTATATTCTGTGTCAGTTTGTTAAATACACCAAAATTGTTTGTTTGTTTTGGAATTTCGCACAAAGCTACTCGAGGGCTATCTGTGCTAGCCGTCCCTAATTTTGCAGTGTAAGACTAGAGGGAAGGCAGCTAGTCATCACCACCCACCGCCAACTCTTGGGCTACTCTTTTTACCAACGAATAGTGGGATTAACCGTAACATTATACACCCCCACGGCTGGGAGGGCGAGCATGTTTAGCGCTAGGTGGGCGCGAACCCGCGACCCTCGGATTACGAGTGCACGCCTTAACGCGCTCGGCCATGCCAGGCCTACACCAAAATATACGTTTCTTTTTTGAGATGTTGTTGTTGTTTTGAATTAAGCACAAAGCTACACAATGGGCTATCTGTGTTCTGCCCACGCCGGTATCGAAACCCGGATTTTAGCGTGCAAGTCCGCAGACATACCGCTGTGCCACTGGGGGGGGGCTGCTTTTTTTTGAGAAGAAATCACTAAAGCTATTTGATTGCATTAGTTAGTAATAAAATATTTAACAATCCTGTAAATAAACTGATATACAAAATGCTGTTATGTCTTTATTGACAGAACTGTGCCAAATACTGTTACGTCTTTATTGACAGAACTGTACTAAATACTGTTACGTCTTTATTGACAGAACTCTACCAAATACTATTACGTCTTTATTGACAGGATTGTACCAAATACTGTTATGTCTTTATTGACAGAACTGTGTCAAATATTGTTACGTCTTTATTGACAGGACTCTACCAAATACTATTACGTCTTTATTGACAGGATTGTACCAAATACTGTTATGTCTTTATTGACAGAACTGTGCCAAATATTGTTACGTCTTTATTGACAGAACTGTACTAAGTACTGTTACGTCTTTATTAACAGGATTGTACCAAATACTATTACGTCCTTATTGACAGGACTCTACCAAATACTATTACGTCCTTATTGACAGGACTGTACCAAATAATGTTACGTCTTTATTGACAGGACTGAACCAAATACTGTTACGTCTTTATTGACAGAACTGTACTAAATATTGTTATGTCTTTATTGACAGGACTGTACTAAATATTGTTATGTCTTTATTGACAGGACTGCACCAATTACTATTGTTTCTTCTTCAATAGGAATTATCCAAATATTTTTGTTTTTTTCTTTATTGACAAGGATACACCAGATACTATTGTTTCTTTATTAACAACAATACATCAGGTACTATTGTTTTTTTATTGACAAGGATACACTAGGTACTGTTTGTTTCTTTATTGATAATGATAACCAGATACTATTGTTTCTTTATTGACAAGGATACATCTGGTACTATTGTTTCTTTATTGACAAGGATACATCAGGTACTATTGTTTCTTTATTGACAAGGATACACAAGGTACTATTGTTTCTTTATTAAGATATATTGAGCATGATTGATTCCAAAATTGTTTCGTATACCCATTTTAACTTTCTTTTTTCAACATACATTTTAAACACCAATCAAATTTTATCTTTCAAAATTATTTATACAATAAAAGAATTTTTGTTATTCGAGGGTTTGGGTAAAATATTCACCAGCTTCCAAAAGGTTAGCTTCGTGTCTTCATGGTTTGTTTCTATCTATTGATCAAACCAAATTATAAGATATTAGAACATAGAAGAATTATTCAGTGCTATATGATACAACATACTGTTGCACAGAAAAGTACAATGCAGTGGTGTAACGTATTGTGCTAAAGAATACTGTAGCATAACAGATAATAATATGTAGTGTAATAAAGTACAAGCAAGCTACGGTCTTATGAATCATGTTACAATATTATCGCATTAGAGGGTAATATAAACAACAAATAAAATATGACAGTGTGTAATATATCAGGAACAAAGAATAACCTTGTATTACCTCCACAATCCACATTGTTTGGGAAGTCACACCACTTGTTTTCAGGATGATAAAGAAGACCCCAAGGGCAGTTCTTTACAATAGGCACTCCACCCACACAGTGGTAATACTGTGCGCAGTTGTCCTTCTTCGGAAATAATCCGACAGGTTCCGGACATTCGTCGGTAGGTTCATAGTCGACTGGGAAACAAATGGATAAATAAGTCACGATACCTCGCTTTATATGTTCTATGTAGATTTATAGTCAGGTGTGAAACATAGAACCAACCTCGCTTTATATGTTCTATGTAGATTTATAGTCAGGTGTGAAACATAGAACCAAATAACAGTTAAATATTGTTCAAAACCCAATTGGTTATGATAAATTTTGGTGCACGAGTGTCGTTCTCGTGTGATAAGATATTGTTGAAGAATTTTTCGTTAAGAAAATAGAAAATGTTTAACATTTTATTTCAGAGACATCCAAGGTTAGATCTCCGTATCGAACGCATGCGGTCAACAGTTGTGTCATTAATACGGTTCTTCAATCATTGCGATTATCGTAACATTGGTGCTGTAAACTTTGATTTTGATGGATGTGATTCGTAGCGTTCAACACGTTGAAACACGCGCTATTGTTCTGCCCATCAGGGGTTTAGAAACCTGGTTTTTAGTGGTACGAGTCCAGTGACTTATCAGAAGGTCAAAAGAGATTATCATTAACAAATGTTGTCCACCCTGTTTTAAAGAAGTTGCTTGCAGTATTCAGTAATGGACAAATCCTGTTCTATAGATGTAAATTCGCAGGCTTCCCCCCCCCAACTAATACAGCGGTAAGTCTACGGATTTGCAATGATATAATCAGGGGTTCGATTCCTCCCGGTGTGGCTTTGCAATTAGAAAACACAAACACGTGAGTGCGCTGACATGCCGCTGTTCCACTAGGGAGCTTGTAAATAAGAGAGATACAGCATTATCTATTACCTCAACTCTGAGTCATTCGAACATAAGTATCTATTGATAAACACATATTACAGACAGATAGACAACCATTGGCCTGTTGCTACTAACAGATGGACAAATTTATAAACAAAAAGAAATGCGTTGATTGAAAATGCCTCAAGGAAATATGCAAAGATATAATTTTGCAATCTCAAAACATGGTACACAAATTGATATACGGTAAATATTTATTAGATAAATTGTACAGCTTTATCCGTTCAGTTGTCTTAGAACAAAGACACATTAGGCTTTCTGCTGACCCCTCAGTGGCTCAGCGGTAAGTCTGCGGACTTACTACGCTAAAAACCGGGTTTCGATACCCGTGGTGGGCAGAGCACAGATAGCCCACTGAGTAGTTTTGTGCTTAATTCAAAATAACAACATCTATCTGCCGTGTCTACTATGGTGTATCGAAACACGTGTTTCAGCGTTGTAAGTCTGTACACTTCAGTGCTAAATCACTTCAATACGAATAAGAGATTCCCAGGCATTATTCACTGTAAAAACAATAACGTCTGTTTATTTATAGTACGCCAAACATATATACAATTGTTTGCTGTAAATCTTGCATAGTTTATCCTGAAATATTGTAACTTATATTAACAAAGAGTTTGTACCACGTTTCCTGAGTGTGACAAACCTCTTTGTTTGTTTGTTTGATATTGAATTTCGCGAAAAGCTGCTCGGGGACTATCTGTGACACGTGACTACAGAAAAGTGAATTCCCAAATTGTTTTGTTTCCTTATTTAGTAATAAGCAATAGGATGAGAGATTCTTAACTTATGAGAACTTTAATAATCGAAATTCGCGAATATAAAGACAAAATACAGTAACGTTTCTCGGATTTTGTTTCCTCTGGAGGCGTATAAAGTTGATACTTTCATGTCAGTGAAAGTCACAGCGTAATAACTTTTAAAATCGCGAAATATTATATCGCAAAATATTATATCTCGGACTGGAACGCTGTTTGGGAGGTAAATAGCTCTCCAATGGGAGACGTTTGCCGCCCTCGTGCGCCACCCTGCTGGAAACGCCCCTCAACCTGCTAATACACTTTACACTCACGTGATTCAAAGAACGAGAAAACAGATATGTAAGTTTGTCAAATAACGGTTGAAAGTCCGGTGAAAGATAAGAGTATTACACGAGATATAAAACTCACTTTCTGGAACAATCCGATCTCCACAGTCAACCATTTCAGCATCCAGACATATCCTTCTTTGATCTTCGAACAACAATCCTAGTGTGCATTCTTCCAAAAAGGCTTCATGTTTCCAGCAATTCCAATATTTCTCGCAGTTCGTTTCGTGGGCAAACTGACCATTTTCTTGAGGGCATTCAAACCCTTTCACGTACACCACTTATAAAAGAAAATCACATGTGCTTTAGGTCCTTAAACCCACATATAACCTAATTGAAAGCACTTAACTGTCACGCTGATAAGATGGAAATTGGTTATAATTTTTCTAAAGTTATTGTGTGATTATTACTGTCTTACTAAAGTTAGCATTTTCAAGCAACCTTTGATTTAAAAGTGTTACTAAATAAATCAAGTTCAAACTAAAATTGTAAATGATTTTGTTGTTAACAGACATGGAACATACAATAATAGAAATAAGAGACATGGTGTTTAGTACAGTTTAAGAAAGAGGTTTATAAAACATTAAAATGCTTTGAGAATGTTGTTTATAACAATAAGATATTTTGAGAATTATAGTCGTAGTAAACTAAAACATGTTGAGGGTTAAGTTAATAATCCATTTAAACACGTTAAGGGTTATGTTCATAACACAATTAAAATATGTTGAGGGTTATATTCATAATCCATTCAAACACGTTAAGGGTTATGTTCATAACACAATTAAAATATGTTGAGGGTTATATTCATGATACAATAAAATAAGTTGAGGGTTAAGTTAATAATCCATTCAAACACGTTAAGGGTTATGTTCATAACACAATTAAAATATGTTGAGGGTTATATTCATGATACAATAAAATAAGTTGAGGGTTAAGTTAATAATCCATTTAAACACGTTAAGGGTTGTGTTCATAACACAATTAAAACATGTTAAACTCGCCATGTATTTTTGCTTGTTTAAGTAGCAATACAACGCACGAACCTGATGCCAGGACAAGCAACAGGAATCCGACTATTTTCATCTTGGCAGTAACACCGCTATTATACACAATTTCTGTCTTCAACCTAATGAAAACAAATTCACCATTAAATTAGAATACGTATTTCCAATACGTTTATTTTTCATATGATATTTTTTCGGGCCCGGCATGGCCAGGTGGTTAAGGCGTGCGACTCGTAATCTGAGGGTCGTGGGTTCGCATCTCGGTCACGCCAAACACGCTCGCCCTTTCAGCCGTGGGGGCGTTATAATGTTACGATCAACCCCACTATTCGTTGGTAAAAGAGAAGCCTAGAATTGGCGGTGGGTGGTGAAGACTAGCTGCCTTCCCTCTAGTCTTACACTGCTAAATTAGGGACGGCTGGCTCAAACAAACAAACGATTATTCCAAAATTAACCTTTCTGGAAAATTTGTTAGCACACATGGCGTGTGTATGTCCTCGTCTCCAATACAGCAAATTTTGGCGAAGAAATAATATGTATGCGTAGTTTTGTCTTCAGTGTTCCTTGTATTATTCAGTTAATTAAAGTTGTTTGCGGGAATTATAATCGTCGTGAGAAAGTTACTTCAATCAGAATGGTTTAGAAAATGTAAAACTGGAACGTTTGTTATATTTGTTCGTGCTGAGTCATTCTTCAGTCCTCGTGAAATATGAATGGATTATTTAAACGCACTTGTCAAGTCTGTCTGTTCAAAACGTTGGTAAGAAACCCTTTTCTCTGCCATGAACTCATTAGCGAATAAATAACACAAAACTTTCAATTTATTAGTGAATTCTGAGAATCTATAATATCTTTGTCGGCCGGTGTATTCATATCGATTGATAAGTTTAGTTTGGTTTGTTTGGAATTTCGCGCAAAGCTACACGAAGGTCATGTGCTCTAGCCATCCCTAATTTTGCATTGTGTAAAACTACAGGGAAGGCAACTAGTCATCAACACCCACTGCCAACTCTTGGGCTACTATTTTACCAATGAGTAGTGGGATTGATCGTTACTTTACAACGTCCCCACGGCTGAAAGGGTAAGCATGTTTGGTGCGACGGGATTCGAACCCGCGACCCTAAGATGCCGAATCGAACGCCTTAACCCCCTGACCATGTCGGGCCCGATTTATTAGGCTTGACTAACTGAAGTTAATAAAGCAGGTGCATAATGTGCTGTGCCTAACACGGGTATCGAAACTGGATTTCTAGCGGTGTGAGTCCGCAGACATGCTGCTGTGTTACTGGAGATGGGATATCGGTTTATTATTAGAATATTAAAATGTGTTAATCTTTACAAACGTTTCCCATTCTGTTTTGAAAAAAGCTGTTTGAAGTATTCGGTGAGTAGATGTCAGGAACGTCCCCGATTTCGCACAAGTGATTAGAGCACAGTTACTTAGCTAATGTTTGAAGTATTCAGTTAGTAGATGTTAGGAACGTCCCCGATTTCGCACAACTGATTAGAGCACAGTTACTTACCTAATGTTTGAAGTATAGTCAGGAACGTCCCCGATTTCGCACAGCTAATTAGAGCACAAGTTACTTAGCTAATGTTTGAAGTATTCAGTTAGTAGATGTTAGGAACGTCCCCGATTTCGCACAACTGATTAGAGCACAGTTACGTAGCTAATGTTTCCCTGAATAGTGATAATAACACATTTCGTAACGTCATGGTTAATCTTGGATAAGGAGAATGATATGTTTGGTTATGTCATAGTTAACCCTAAATAGTGAGAACGTCATGTTAATTATGTCATACTTAACCCTAAATAATTAGAATAATACGTCTAATTACGTCATAGTTAATCCTAGCTAGTGAGAATGTCATGTTAATTATGACATACATAACCCTAAATAATAAAAAATAATACGTCTAATTACGTCATAGTTAACCCTAGATAGTGATAATGTCATGTTGATTACGTTATACTTAACCCTAAATAATAAGAATAATAGTCTAAATCCGTCATAATTAACCCTAGGTCGTGAGAATGTCATGTTGATTATGTTATACTTAACCCTAAATAATAAGAATAATACGTCTAAATACGTCATAGTTAACCTCGAATAGTGAGACCTAAACATTATAGTAATAGACTTCAGTACACGGCCGCTGGTACAGCGGTAGGTCTAGGGATTTCAAACGCTAAAATCAGGGTTTCGATTCCCCTCGGTGGGCTCAGCAGATAGCCCGACGTGGCTTTGCTATAAAAAAAAGCACACACACAGTACATGGCTATGTGTGCAGCACCATGCTGCTACTTTAATGTGTTATGTTGGTATCATCGAGTGTTTTAGTCGCAGAGTTCGTTGTCATGTGACTAAATACTCTCTCTAAAACTGGCCTTCGCATTTAATTTTCGATAAAATTAATATATTTGACGACAAGAGAGAGAGAAGTAAAACGTTAATTAAAAGTTTCAAAAATAAAGTAGTAATTAAAAAGGCAGAGTGTGTCTCACTCATGACTTCTCTAAATAGGAAGACCCAAGGTCAAAATACATTTATCCAAGTAAAACAGCTTGATTAGTATCTACTCCACCCAGTACGATTATAAAGATGAGTGTAAAATTGAGGCCATATATAAACACGGCATTTTTATTTTAGTAGTTAATATTTAATCTCCCCCCGCTAGTAAAGCGGTATGTCTACGGATTTACAACGCTAAAATCAGGGGTTCGATTGCCCCTCGACGGGCTCAGCAGATAGCCTGATGTGGCTTGGCTATAAAAAAGCACACACACACACAATATCTAATAAGAGGCATACGTTCTTCCCCCAAACAACAAGCCCTATTAATACAACATGAACAAAACTCTTTGTTATTCAATTTTATTTAAAGTCTATCTGCGCGAGCTATTCCCAATTTAAAAACGAGAGAGAAAAGGGGGTAAAATTAGTCTACACAACCCACCGAATAGTGGGATTGATCGAAACATTATAACGCCTCCACGGCTTAAAGGGCGAGCGTCCTCCAAGAGAGATTCTAACCTGCAACTCACAGATTGCGAATCAAGCGCCTTAACCACGAGTCCAAGCCAGGTCCCGAAATGAAAATGTTACACTAAACTTTTTTTTTTTTTTAAATAGAATAAAACCATGTTTTCGAGGGAATTCATCGGAACAAAACAAAATATTCATGTCAAACGAACACTTAACGAGTCAGGTATGTACCCCGCGTAAGTCACCACGTCTACTAACTCTACATCAGTGAAAAAGTATTACTCGAATCGCTGTCGTTTGTAACGATGCTTACCTTGGTCAGTCACCTCCTAAACGTTTTTCCAGAAGTGTATGTATGTGCCAAAGGGTGTGAGCATTGAATATTTATTTATAATATTGTGACGATTACAAAACAGATGCGATAAGCAGTCGTCTGTTTCACGATATTTCTTTTTTCGAAATGTTTCTGGAAGAAGCTCGAGTGAACAGCGCACGTGCTAAACGGCGCCAGTTTCCTGTGTGATTTCCACAGAAGGTGGTGACGTCCTCACGGATATGTGTAATGTAAGAAAAGTAACACATTATTTAGAACGTAATATATATATTAAATTATAAACTTTTAAGCTCTTACGATTTCTAGATTTAAAAGAAAAGTTGGTCAGCATTTAACATTCCAAGTTAGTCATTTATTCACTAGATAAATGTAATATTTTTCCTTCTTTCTTAGACTTACAGTCACATTATTTCTAAAACTTTAAAAGAGTGTTATATGTTCACGCCCTTCCAGACGGTACAGTGGTAACTGTACAGACATACAATGGTACGATTTGGTTTTCCTTTCCATAAAACAAATAAATACGAATATTATATATCGCATGCATCAAAGGGTTCAGAAGTATTTTTATGACTTTCGTTACTGCAAATGGTTCATATATTTACAGATGTCTCTGTTTTAAATCGAATCCCCGTTGCATGAAATATGTTCGTCCTTTCAACTCTGTGGGCATTATAATGTTACGGTCAATTCCACTATTCTTTGGTAAAAAAGTAGCCCAAGAGTTGGCGGTAGGCGGTGATGACTAGCTGCCTTCCCTCTAGTCTTACACTGTTAAATTAGGGGCGGCTGGGCCTGGCATGGCCCAGCGCGTTAAGGCGTGCGCTCGTAATCCGAGGGTCGCGCTAAACATGTTCGCCCTCCCAGCCGTGGGGGTGTATAATGTGACGGTCAATCCCACTATTCGTTGGTAAAAGAGTAGCCCGAGAGTTGGCGGTGGGTGGTGATGACTAGCTGCCTTCCCTCTAGTCTTACACTGCTAAATTAGGGACGGCTAGCACAGATAGCCCTCGAGTAGCTTTGTGTGAAATTCCAAAACAAATTTAGGGGCGGCTAGTGCAGATAGCCTTCGTGTAGCTTTGCGCAAACTTCAGAAACAAACAATACTCAGCATTATCACTGGCGTTCACTGTTTCACACACAAAACTAAGTTCAGTGGGATCTCGGTTTTCGAACTTACTCCGTTCCAAAAGGCTGTTCGAAAACCGAATCAATTTTTCCATATAAAATAATGTAAATTAAATTAATCCGTTACAAACCTCCAAAAATTACGCATTTTGAAGCATTTTAAGTAAAAATATTGCTTGGTTAAACCTCTATAATAATACGTACATGTCAACCACAAAAACTATAACCACAATAAAAAAACAATAAATGAAAATTTAACTGCTCTTTACCTGTGCTGAGGGCAGCTGATGACGTAAGTGAAAGGTGGTGAGGAACGTGGAGAGTAGGAGGGTTATTATTGTTTGGAAGGGGAGTCACCTTCCATAAAAACGTCAGGTAACTCTCCTTCTGGGGTTCTTTCTCTTTTCTGTCTCTTTGTACCTCTACAACCTGCTTGAGACTCACTGGACCTATTTCTCACTAAAAACTTGTCTAATGACGCTTGTTTCTGTCTGCATTTTAAAATGTTTCTGAAGTTAAACATGACATCGTCATTGAAAAGGTTTTTGCTGCAGTTTGCTACAGCTTTGTCAGGATGAAGTTTTTACACAAAAATTTGTAACTCTCTCCATTTTCCATACGTTTCCTTGATTAGTGAACTAGGAACATCCTACCTTCCCTCTTCCTCATCTGAAGACACTTCCTCAGTTGTCTTCTGTTGCTGCTCCTTCTGAAGGTCTTGAAGTGTTGTGGTCTTCCACCAACTTCTCCACATCATCACCACTCACATTCAAGCCCATACACTTGCCTAGTGAGACAATATCCTCGACAACAGGCTCAGCCTCTGAGCCTTCAAAGTCTCTATCTGCTACTGAGTCTGACCACAATTTCTTCCAGGCTGAGTTCATGGTTCACAAAGACACTTCCCTCCAGGCTTTCTCTATGATTCTCAAGCAATGGAGGATATTAAAGTGATTTCTTCCAGAATTCTCTGAGGGTTAACTCTGTGTCAGAGATCACTTCAAAGCACCTTTGAAACAGTGCTTTGGTGTAGAGTTTCTTAAAGTTCGATATGACCTGCCGGTCTATGGGCTGAATAAGAGGAGTCGTGTTAGGGAGCAAGAACTTCACCGTAATAAAGCTGTACTCCTCCACCAACCCGTCCTCCAATCCTGGTGGGTGAACAGGTGCATTGTCCATCAAAAGGAGGGCCTTGAGTGACAACTGTTTTTCTGTGAGGTAATTCTTTATACTTGAGTCAAACACTTCATGGACTCACTCCATAAAAAATTGCCTGGTTACCCATGCTTTACCATTATCCCTCCACATGATATTTAGTTTACTTTTCAAGATTTTCTTTAAAACCCTCGGGTTCTCAGATTGGTACACAAGCAAAGGTTTAAGTTTTAAGTCCCCACTTTCATTACTACATAACAAAAGATGTAGCCTGTCCTTCATTGGCTTGTGTCCCAGCAGTGACTTCTCCTCCTTGGTGATGTAGATCCTCTTTGGTATTTTCTTCCAAAAGAGTCCTGTCTCATCACAGTTGAACATTTGTTGGGGAATAAAACCATCAGCTTCTACATAGTCCTTAAATTCCCTAACAAATTTATCAGCAGCGTCTTTCTTATAACTGGCACCCTCCCCATGTCTCACCACACTATGTATGTCACTTTTCTTACTAAATTTTAAAACCACTTCTTACTAACTTTAAAGACATCACTTGTATCAGTACTCATTCCAAGGGTGTTTTTCAGGAGGTTAGCATGCAACTGCTTTGCTTTCTCACAAATGATCGTCTCAGAAATGCTGTCACCAGCTAGCTGTTTTTAGTTTACCCAAATCAACAACAGTTTTTCTTCCTTTTTCATTGTTTGTGATCTTCGTTTCGTAAGCAATGTTTATCCTTTTGTAAGATCAGCTCCTTTGATTACCTCTTATTTTTCAGTATGTTGCAGACTGTAGACTTCGCCATACCAAACCGTGTAGCAAGGGCAGACACTCGAACACCACAATATGAAATATTGTGACTTTAACAACTTTTCTTTTTGGTTTGCTGCTTTAATTATCCTTCTTTGACCCCACGGTTGCTTATTTAATCAGAATATTTAGAAAAACAACAGCAAAAAACAAAAAGAAAAACGAGAACGTTGACAGCAGATTTTAGCGAGGGTGTGGACTGAGCGACAGGTTAGGGTTAAAATGTTTTGGGCAAGCTTGGCGAGGGCTGAAAGTGGTCGAAGGGTCGTTCGGGTCATCAGTCGGATTATTTTGGGGGTTCGGGAACCGAATTGTTCGAGAAGGGAGTCGCTCGAGAACCGAGGTACCTCTGTAATTTGGTATAACGTTTTTTAAGCCTACTTCTTTACACTGTACCGTGTCACCCTCTGGTACAGCGGTACATCTGCAGATTTACAACGCTAAAATCGCGGATTCGATTCTCCTCAGTGGACAAAGCAAAGAGTACGATGTAGTTTTGCTATAAGAAAGCACACACACACACACTGCAACTTAACAGGCAAATATATAAAAATTACTCACATGACGGTACTTAAAAGAATCATCAAATCGGTAATTTGAAGGTAAATAGTGTGTGGGCGCTTTCTTGTGACAAAGCCAGATCGGGCTATCTGCTGTGTCCACGGAGGGGAATTGAAACCTTAGTGTTAGCGTTGTAACTCCATAAACTTCCACCGTTTTTCCAAGGGGACGAAAGTTAAACAAAGTGTGACATTGAGTGTTAAACTTCATTCGGTGTGGAAGGTGTCTCCAAAACCAGTTCTCATTGGAACATTAGAGACAGTAAAATAACATATCTCATTACTTTGTGAGTGGCCTAGTGTGTTAAAGGCGTTTGACTTGTAATTCGAGGGTTGCTGGTTCGAATCCCGGTCGCACCAAACATGCTCGCCCTTTCAGCCGTGGGGCGTTATAGAGTGACGGTCAATCCCACTATTTGTTGGTAAAAGAGTAGCCCAAGAGTTGGCGGTGGGTGGTGATGACTAACTGCCTTCCCTCTAGTCTTACACTGCTAAATTAGGGACGGCTAGCACAGATAGTCCTCGAGTAGCTTTGTGCAAAATTCCAAAACAACAAAAAAACAATTTAGGTAAACAACGTGTAATAATTAACACAGTTCCCGATGTTTATTTAGGTAAACTTTATGTAATAACGAGCACAGTTCTTGATATTTTATTTGTTTAAACACAGTGTTTTAATTAACACACTTTCCTATTTTTTTTCGGTAAACACTGTGTAATAATGAACACAGTACCTGATTTTTCATTTAGGTAAACATCTCGTTTTAATAAGCAAATTTTCCAATTTTTTTTGTCCCTGTTTTAATTTTATCTGAATTTACATTCATAAATACCCTGGATTTATTTTTGAGTCTTATCACTACGCAAGACTAGCGAATTGGAAGTTAAGACGTATAGACGGTGTATCCCCGCTGTAATGTGGGTCCTACCTCACCGGGTATCTCCAAAACTCAGGTCCTTCAGTGCAAGCTGCAACGCATTTTGTTTAATTTTAATATGTTTTGTTTTGGCTTTACAATTATGGTTATAACGCATAAAGGCGTGAAGGAAAGATATTTTACTTGAAAAAAAAATCTACCTTTCCAAAAGTTTGTTACTATAGGTTGAAGTTGTCATCATCGACTCCAAATATCCACCATTTTAACTGTTTCAAATACTTAAAGATATTTAGATTAGAGTACCTTCACACAATCAACAGTGATCAGAGCTATTACCTAAAAACATAAAAAAAACTTGCAAAGTATTGTTTTTTTGTTTATTTTTTGAATTTCGCACAAAGCTGCTCGAGGACTATCTGCGCTAGCCGTCTCTAATTTAGCAGTATAATACTAGAGGGAAGGCATTACCACCAACCGCCAACTCTTGGGCTACTCTTTTACGAGTCGCACGCCTTAACACGCTTGGCCATGCCGGGGCCTTACCTAAATAAAAATAAATAAATAATAAATAAATACAAATCTGGAGCCCCCCAGTGGCTCAGCGGTATGTCTGCGGACTTACACGCTAAAATCTGGGTTTCGATACCCGTGGTGGGCAGAGCACAGATAGCCCATTGTGTAGCTTTGTGCTTAATTCAAAACAACAACAACTACAAATCTGGAAATGTGCTTTTTAAAACACGATGTTCAACTTAATGAAAATCAGAACTTTGCTCGTTAAAGCACGATGTCCAGACGTGGCTGTTCAGATCTTCGTGTGGAACGTGATCAAATATTAACGTCAGTGAAAATGTAATTTTTTTATTGTGTGATTTTGCGACATAGACTTTACATGTACGCATCATCAAGGCTTACTGATGCTGTAATCCAGCTGCCTGTATTTAAATAACGACATTAGGTGTAGCGAAACAGGATATGTTCACATGATAAGGAAATCTTATCCTTTTGTTTAGAATTATTCTGGCTTAAAAAGAATAAAAGAACAAAAAATAGGGTTTCTGTGCACTGCTCACCACGAAATTCTAGAGTTTTTAATCTTCAAACATGGCCGTTGTGCCACTGGGATAGAGGGGGGACGGGGACGTGCTGCAATATGACCAGTAGAAAAGAATTGTTGGTAAATTTTTCAGAGTAATCTGCTGCAAAAAAAACCAATCAATACGTACCAACAGAAGCTTCAAAAAGTTACTTTTTTGTTGTCAAATGAACGGTTTGATCTCAGAATTTCATAAAACCTATCATCCTAAGACAATGTATTTATAATTTCATTTTTCTTCAGTAAGTGCACTGCATTCTACTGGCAATGCGTTAGTTCTTCGTACGTTTGCACGAATCTTCTGTAAGTTTGAACTAACAGGCCTGAAGAAAGGCACTTAACCATCGACATCTGCCATCATCAATTGTAATATTTTTGTCTAACTGAACAGTAGGATTTGATTGTCTCTCTTATAGCTCATTTATGTTTCCAAAGTACAAAATGTGCACCTTTGTAACAACGAAGTGTGTTCCACGAACACTTGGTTTCACAACCCGAACACACCCATTTGTTTGCAGTTAGGTACGAAGCTACACAATGGATTACCTACGCTGTGCCCACCACAGGCATCAAAACCGAATCTTTAGCGTTATTAGCCTGTAGATGTTTCGCCAGACCAATAGGTCAAATGTTTCCTAATTATAGAAATACGTAAATTAAATCTTGAAAATAAATATAATCTGGAAACGTTATACGTAAATATGTTTTTCAATTATATTTCCTCCCAGCTAAAAATAAATGCAATTACATTTATTTTAAAAAGATAAAGCATCTCTTGTTTGTTTTTGAATTTCGTTTAAGGCTACACGAGGGCTATCAGAGCTAGCCATTTCTAGCTTAGCAGTTTAAGACTAGAGGGAAGAAAGCTAGTTATCACCACAACTTCGTGCCCTAACCACTCGGCCTTCGCGGACACATACAACATTATCAACGACAAATAGTTCTATTTTTTTTAAGTTCATAAAATATTTAATAAGAAAATTATAAAACAAAACTTCACTGCACGGAAAAAATAAAAACAGTTGTTCTTATTTTAGGTTTATTCTTGGCATTTTCCATTGGCTTTCAAATTTCATTACAAATATTAGTTTCTCAGTTCATTTGGTTTTGTAATTTGCAGTTGTAATTAATGTATCTGAATTCATGTTTTTCATGTCATTCTCTCAAGGAAATTAACTTTTGAGAACGCCCGGCATGGCCAGGTGGTTAAGGCACTCGACTCATAATCCGAGGGTCACGAGTTTGAATCCCCGTTCAGCCGTAGATGGCGTTATAATATTATGGTCAATCCCACTATTCGTTGGTAAAAGAGTAGCTCAAGAGCTGCCTTTCCTCTAGTCTTATACTGCTAAATTAGGAACGGCTAGCGCAGATGTCCTTCTTGTAGCTTTGCACAAAAATTCAAAGCAAACTTCTGAAAAAAAATGTGAGCTTGTAATAGATAAGCAAATCAAGAATTTTTTATTTATTTTATTCAAGGAAATCCTGAAAATGCGCGTTAAAACTTCACTTATTAATTAAATAGGGTTACTTTGTCTGCTTTAGACGTTGACACTCTATTGTTCTGCATATATAAATAGGATTTCAGAGAAACTTCTGTCTCTTATCGTAGAACACAACTGATGGGTTTTGTATTACAGGAGTTCTCTTAGACAGCGACATGTGAGATATAAAAGATGTTTTCGCGCAAATCTACACAATGGGCTATCTGATCTCTGTCCAACTGAAGGAATCATCCCTCTATCGTTAATCCGAAACTAGTCGGTAACCTATTGATAGACGAATCAAAATTTAAGATAAATCTTAAAAGCTGTTTTTTCACATATACTTCTTATTTTTAACCCAAAATGAACAAAATAAGAAAAGTGCGGGAAAATAAAAAGCATGTAACTCACATTATTTTTATCATAAATATCTTGCCGAAATGTTAAACATTTATAACAAGAGCATTGACAGAAATTGCATATCTTGGCCTCGTCGTAAGGTTTCAGGTTTTGGGTTTCAAAGTGCAACTTGAATTCGGTCATAATCTGATCACTTTTATGAAGTTATTATCAAAACCTGATGAAGTGACAATATCTTCATTATAAAAATGTTTAAAAGTAATTCATAGTCCGCAGCCAGGACAGATTCGGGTAGGGCTGTCTTATAGGGACGCTTTATCTTCTTTAAATATTTCACGTAAATCTGTTTGTTTTTTAGAGACACGCCCTCGAGCATAGATATATGCATATGAACCCAAATGCAACACTTTCGCTCCCACATACCATTTTCCAGGAACGAAGATAAAAATTTTCATGTGGTTCAAAAAACAAAAGACCTGCAAAAATATTAGATAAATTACTTAAGTATACCTGACTGAAGATATACTCTAAACCAGTTAGGGAATGGTATTTCTTTGTTTGTAATCAAGCACAAAATCACAAAATGCACTACTTTCCACCGAAAGTAGCGAAACCCGTTATCCAACATTGTAAATCCACAGACACATCGTTGTGTCACTGGGGACAGGAATGAAGTGAAATTAATAATTATCTAATTTATTACACTTCTACGTTTTCATTTTACTGACTTGAATCGAAAACTATTTTAAAAGTTAAGGGATTCGAATTAATTGAATTTCTTACTTTTAATTCTTGTGCCATTTTCCCTGTTTTGAATGAAACTGTAATTTTAATCATGCTGTATTAACGCTAAACTTGAACTATAAAATTTATTACACACAAGCAGCCTGCCAAATCTTTTGAATGATCCAATGTACAAATAAATATTACTGATTAGGGTTCTAGAAATGTTTTGGTTATAGGTGGCGTTATTATTTGCGAAAATCTTCCCGGGTGTTTATGAAATATATGTCTCACAGTAATATTAAATATCGTACTTTACTTTTGAACTGGAAGAATTTAGAATTTAAATATGTTTAGTTTATTTTTATTATATTTCCATCTGAGTAAATCAGAATTTGTGTTATACAGTGTGTTTTCCGTATGTTACGTTACGGTTATAGTCACACCATACATTTAGGCCTTATCTAGTATTACTACAGTGTAGTTCTAGTTTTGTTAATATTATTAGCCTATCAGTATCAAAATTAGGATATTTAAACGTTTAAATTTACAGTTAAATACTTCCTGTTAAATTTTTATTAGTCTTTAATTCATATAATTAATTTTATTTTTGTTTTATAGGCCTTCCAATATAGTGTAAAAAAAATAGAAATAAGTTTCTAAATTAAAAACTATTATGGCTTCATTAACACCAAAGCATGATGTTTCAAGTTCGAAAAAAAGGTAAGAAAAAACAATTTACTTTTATGGTGGTGAAGTTATGCGATATGTTAAAACTTCATAGGATGTTCAGGCATTAAAATGTTCGTTACATTATATTTGATACAAGTTGTGTCCTTTGGATCCATCTGATTGTCATATGAAGTTGCCTTTGACATTAAAAATATTGTTGAAGATATGCTTGTTATACTAGAAAAATGTATGTGGTGTCATTTCAAAATCATATATTTATTCCGTGAGATTTTAATGTCATAAAATCATTTCTGATTTTTATATTCATGGGTTTCTTTTAGCCTTAAAAAATCTTGAAAATTTTACGATCCAACCCAGATAAAAAACTTTAATTTTTAAATATTTTTTTGCATCATAAAAATATAAGAAAAGTAAATTTATTAAGAGTGAATAACACAAAACAATTCAAACCAATGAGTGTATATATAAATTTTGTAATATTTTTTAGTAATTGAAAAATTAGATTCCGGGGTTTTCTTTTAAAATATTTGTTAGTACACCCCTGTCCATACAGAAAATACATAATTATACCCACTCATCATTTTATAGGAAGTCCCTGAACAGTCAAATTCCTGAAAAATTTTGAATGGTGTTATCCAACATTGCTACTAATGATAACTCATTTTTTAAGTTAATAATATTTTCTTAACGTTTCAACTTGTGTCTTCTTGTCCTCAAAATACAAAACAAAGACTTTTATTCTTTTGATCAGAGCTTTTTAAACATTTTCAGCTCATGGCACACTTCCAATGTCCCAAACTGTTTATCATGGCAGATGTAACTAAGTCCACATGTCAGGGTCAAGTGGCATTCCTTCGACTAAAACAAGCAAAAATTATTGTTATACTTGTATCAAGGAGAAAATAAATTTTTGAAATTTATTAAATGGATAACAGAATTACACATCACTAAATTAAAAATTACCTAATAATTGCAATATTCTGAAGCATGCCCAAGACACGGCAAAACCGTGTTCCATGATAAACAGTTTGGGAAGCCATGCTCCAGATAGTCTTGTAAGCTTCAGTGAAATCTTTGTTTACCTCTTTTCTTTTATTCTTTCAACAAAATATAAGTTTTTAATATATTCTTTAGAAATAATCCTTCTGGCCCTATAATCATCATAGTACTCGTAAGTAACTTTTTAAACTCTTTCTAGGAAGTTAATCTTTCTTAGATAAGAAGAACAAAGTTTTAAGATAGGATTCCAAGTAAGGTCTGAGATCTAACAAGTGTTTCATACAAACAGATTATTAATAGTAATTGTTGTGTGTCAATTGTAATCTAGATTATTTGAATCACCCAGAGGTTATCAAACTATACAGATCTTTGTCAAAATTTGTTGAAGACAAAATTCAAAAAGCATTTTTTGGTGTGCATGATGTTTACCAAAGTTATACCAAACTGTTTTGGTTTTTATAACACCTAAATTTCTTTCTTAAAATTGAGAAAATGTCTGATATTGTTTTCAGTGAAATGAGAGGTTCCTTTATAAATGTTATTATCAAGCGAAGCGTTTGAAGATTGTTGTATAATCTGGTGAATCGTGCCGAGCAACATTGAAATTTCAGTTTAACCAAATGGTCTACCCTGATAACAAGTTTTATATTTCATGTGGTTGCTTTTACTTTTTGTAAAATATACATTAGCAGTAGTACAAAAAAATTGCAAAATAAATAACCCAAGAAGTAACTCCACAGACAGTAATTGACAAATGCATTGATTATTGAATATTTACATGAACAAAGTCTGAGTGATGTGTTTGTCATAGTGTGAATAAATTAATTTTTAAACTTAAAATTTGTTGAACATTCTTATCTGTAGAACATTGTCCATTAGAGAGTGGATTTTTTTTTTGTTCTTACATCATCAAGAAACATGATGGTTTAAATACAAGGCTTTGTTGACGCACAACGCCACCTGACAAGAATGTTTATTACCACTTATTGGTATCTATTTTCGATTTATTTTCAGATTAAGTGTTCCATATGCGAGACAGCTGAGTGCCAGTTTCAAATCTCCTGTAAGTATCGGTTAAACACTGAGATTGTTTGTGTACCAGTGCAGAATATTACAATTCAATATAAAATCGTGTTTCACTCAGTTTGCATTCTTGTCGAACTAAACCTAATCAGTGTTCCTAATAATATTTTTCTTTAAAGAATAATTCATTACTAATTGATTTCTGTCAGCTGGAATGACTTTTAAATTATTTTGTACGAGGAGGAGCAGTAAACCTTTGTGATAAAAATAATAATTTAACTTATTGCTTCAAAATGTGAAATTGGCAGAGGATTAATTTAGCAAATCAAATCACCAGTTCTGGTAATAATAGATAATGATATTACAACTTTTTACTTAATGTTTTGCACAAAATTATATCATTCACCTGTGTACCATTAAAAATCTTCTGGCAATTAGAAAGTGTTTTTATGGCTCTACTGTGTAAACTGCACAGATCTTATGCTGAACTGTATAAAGTTGGACTGTGTTTGTTTTCCCATTGAAGTAATACAAATTCTCAACAATTTTTTACAGCTGTAAGTGGCTGATTTTTGATTTGGAATTATACTGGTATACCATTTACCTGAAGAAGATATGCTCTTTCTAAAAGTTATTTTGAACCTCAGAATGATCTCTGGTAATGTTGATTCTATAAGTACTTAGACTGCATTAGATGGTTTCAGTTAATCATCCCTGTTTATACACTTGTTAACAACTTTATGACACTCCATCATCAAAAGTATGAATTAGTCATCTCTGTTTGTACACTTGTTAATAACTTTATAACACTCCACCATCAAAAGTATGGATTAGTCATTCCTATTTATACATATATTGAAATAATTTTCATGACTCAAAAAATATTAATATCAAACAAAGCTTTAAAAAAATTGCACAGAAATCTGATTCAAAACCTTAAAATTTATAGTATTTTAAGCTCTAATTTAAAACTAAAGATTCTCAAATTAATATTGTATAACTTATTTAAAGGACTTCTTTGTAAACGTTTCAGGGTCACAGATTTGTAACCAGTCAAATGGCTCTTCCAGGTTAGATAACAATTGGCTCAGCGACCCTAATGAATGGATGACCATTTTCCAAAATGATATTATTCTAATAGATAGTTTAATATGTTTGTTACTTTAACACCAAAAGTGTTATTTTGACAAGAAGTCCAGTCTCACATTTCTATCCCAAGTTTATTTCTATTCTAAGCAACTTTTCCAGTCTACAACTTTCAAGGGCTTTCTACTGATACATTTAGTACGAAATGAAGAATTAATGTTTCTGGACATAAAGAATTAAACTGTAAACACACTTTGTAATGCCATGAACTTGGGCACAATCACAAGAAAACTCTGATAATATTTGTTTCATTAATATATTTCCTGTTTATCATAAGACGTGATTTATGCATTAACAGACATTTATATGTCGTTCCAAGTGAAACGAGACAGAGCGTGAATTAACTAAAGCGATTCAACTTTTATTGCTCAGGTTATGAAATCAAATAAAGAGAGTCCCAAACAAAGTTCAGTTCTCACTGCCGAGGAAGTGAGAGAACGGATTTCGTTGTTGGAAAAGAGAAATCAGGAAATTGATATGGAAATAGAATTACTTCAGTCACAGTAAGTTTCACTGATTTAAGAAGAAAAATTATTTTCGTTCTGGTCTGCATATATTGTTCATCTCTTTTTAGGTACAATTTTAATACGTACTGTTAACTTGTGGCTGGAATGAACGTTTTTTCGTAATTTTAATTTATGCTGAATTTTAAATGTAAATACAATTGTTGGAATATTCCTTTGATGTGAATTTATTTCTTTGAAAGATTAAACGTTATATAAAAATATTTAGTGCCACTGGATAATGTACGTAACTCACTTTAAGGCGCCCCCCAGTGGCTTAGCGGTATGTCTGCGGACTTACACGCTAAAATCCGGGTTTCGATACCTGTGGTGGGCAGAGCACAGATAGCCCATTGTGTAGCTTTGTGCGTAATTCCAAAAAACAACCAACCAAAAAACAAAACAAACATTTTAAGGCACGTGATGTTTTTAAAAAATTCATTTTTAAGTGTAGCGTCCTATGGTTTTAAAATTTTCTTTAAAGTGTGGGATCCTTTAGTTTTAAGATTCAATTTAAAGTATGAGTTAACAAAGATGTTTGACCTGAGAAGGTCAAAACATTGTTCTGTATTTTATTTTACTTAAAGTTTTAATACCAATACCAGCCATCTTGAGAATACACATCTACTTCAGGTGGGTTTCTCATCATCACAAATGAAGTCTCACTTTTAGATACGTAATCCACCAGTTTTGAAGTTAGTTACTATGTTTTATTAAACTGATGTGCAGTTATGGTATTACAAATCAAAGTGTAATTCAATAGGAATGTAAGATTTTGAAGTAAAAAGTTTTCTGTGGTTGTTTATGTGATGTGTACATCAAGGACAAGACTAGCACGTCTTACATCCAGGTTGCAACAAACTAATGGTACTCTAAAGATTCATACAAGATTTGGATGTGTTGCACTTTTGTGAAATCTGATACAAGTACTTGGTTTGTAAACCAGGTAATTAATAGATAGACATTTAAACCATCAATGTTTCTGTAGAACATTACAATAATAATGTTTTCTGAAGTTGTCTTCAGTGTTTGTTGATTTTCTACAATATTTCATAAAATTTGGATCGTTGTTAACTTGTTGACTGGCAAGTATTTCAGCTGCTACAATACAACTCTATTGCTTCTTTATTTTGTAATTTTTTGTGATGCCATTTGGGATCGAAAGTAAAACAATTTGTAAGTAGCTCAAATGCATGCATGGTGCTGACATCTAGCGCTGAAGTTAGGTATTATTGAGAACGAATTAACTTGGCTGTGGCACTTTGTTACCGATCAGCTTGGACGAGTTATCTTGTCTACGGCACTGAACAGGTTAAAACTGGCCCTTGTTTGTTAGAGGATGTCACATATCTTGGACATTTAGAAGCCAACAGTTAAAGTCAAAATACAAGAAATATGATGATAAATAATAAGGTTTAACATTCAGTGAAGTTATTTAATTCGTAAATTGGTTATTGAATTCTGTCATTCGTTACAGATAGGTGTCGCATATTACATTATTTATAGTAACTGTAACACTATTTGTCTTTAACAATGAACTCTAAAGAAGTTGCTGAACGAAATTGGATAAAATCACTCATTTTATATGTAAGGTACATTGGTGACCTCGTGGTAGTTAGTGGGAGTTTGATGTCTTGTGCTTTATTAACAAGGATACCAACAAGTGTATAAAGAATCAGATTTTACGGTGTAACTCAACAGACTAAAAAATGTGTTTGTGAGTTTAAACATAAACCCAAATTTACAGTTTTAATCACAAACTAACATTAAGTGTACATCACAATGCATGCAATTTTCTATGAAATGTAAGGAGAGGCAAGTGTCTCCCCTTTTCCCACTTCCTATTGATGCCCATGGTTACTAGGGACTCTAACCAGGAAAATTGTGGACCCACAAGTAATTTTATGAATAAACAGCTTTAAAAAATGGTTTTAAAAAACAGGAAGGACTCAGGTTAACCCACACTGGAATTATAATTTTAGGGTTAAATTTCTTGTCTTTTGACAGGTAATTTTTTTTTTTACTAAAACACTTCATATTTTGAAATTGATATAAATAGGAAAAATTCACCAAATATCGAAGTTTTAAAGTACTGATGATCATTTTAATCTCTGATTTATTTAGGGGATTTAAAGTAGAGGAGTTAGAATGGCACATTGAGAAACTTCATGAATACAATGAAATTAAAGATGCAGCTCAATGCGTATTGGGTCGACTTGGTGAGTTTCTATTTCCTTCTATAGTTTTATTGGTTTTTTTAATGTTGAATGCTTGTTTAAAGTATCACATTTACATGTTTGTAAATTATACTCTGATTATCTTTCATCCAACTAACTAAATACTGCTGTATCGGCATAATGTTTATATAAGTACAGACAGCCTTACTATTCCCAGCAGTAGTGTGGTGAATGCACTGATGGCTCCCAACATAAAAATTTTGCGTGAGTGTGTGGGAATCAACGTATTATATGATGAAATATTTTCAACTCAACATATTGAGGGCAAATTTTCATATTTCTATAGAAGCTGTGTGAAAACTCTTATAGAGCATGTTAAAATTTTGTGTTAATGAAAAAGACTGTCTAGGTAAAAAGAACAAAATTTTAAAAAAAATATATTGGATTACTCAGGATGCAAGTTTTATACATGATACACAATAACCCAACAGAGATCTTGCCAGATCTAGAAAAGTATGATATATATTAGAGTGAAGTGGCCTCTTATGTGTATGTAACTGCACAAAAACTACTCAGGAGTAACGACTCAATAAAATGGTTAAAATGGAAATCAGTCTTCAAACAAGGAGATAAATAAAGCCACAAGAGGGAACTTTATACAGATTAATTCAAAGCAGAATTGTATAACATTAGTTGTTTGTTTGTTAGAGAGGAAACTGTATCACAGTCAATGTAGAACAAACTGGGACACCAGTGAAAGTGTAGACTGCATTTCAGACAGTGTTATTTGAGATCTACACCAAATTGATGTCAGCTCAACTGCTGGTAGGTACAAGCAGGTTCTCTATTGTCAATCCATTAGGAACAAAACCTATTGACCCAGCATGGAACAAATAGTTAGAAGACAAATGATTTAATGTGGAAATGCAAACCAAATAGCTTGGCTGAAATGTTGAAAACAATACAGAACATTTGGAAGAATATTTCACACATGTGCAACTTTAAACTTATAATGATAAAGAAGCAACATGCTACTTTATTTAGAGCAAATACTAATGTATTTTACAACTTTTTGTTTTTCTATTTGTTTTGTAGTGATTTACAAGATTAACAATTTAGTTACAATTACTCATAGCGTGTGACCCCTCTAGACTATATGCGTCACCCATTCAACTCCACAGTTCTTCCCGCTACCTTACGTGTTTCTATGTTTCTCTTTTCGTATTTGAAATCAAACTCGATTTTGTAAAACATGTTCAACCCTTTCACTGCTCAGGTAAGGTAGAAAAACCATGCCACCTTACTATAATGGAAGAAAACAAACGACTTTGTTTAATACATTAAATCATTATAATGACCTTTGTGTAGGCCTGATGGTGAGTGGAGTGGGTTAGAAATTTGTTGCGTCTGAGACGACTCTCGCTGACCACAGCATAAAACTAACAAGCAGGACTTGTGTGTGCATTACAGTATTGCATATCTTTCTTATCTCGTGCACTAACAAAGCGTTGGTCGTGAATAAAGTGACTGCTACACTTACCTGTTGTAAATTTGAAACAACTGTACAAAGGCCTAATATTTACACTATACATATATTTCTCTCTCCTGTGTGTAAGCGTCTGGGTTGAAATCGATGGGTGGGCGGAACAGTCAAAGATTAGAGAGAATTGTAAACGGTGTTGGTTAAAACTTAAACATCACACGGACCATCAGTGATGTCGAGAAACCCACTTGTTGAGAATTTTATATGCAAAAACGGCTCGTTTTGGGTTCAGAAAATATTTTAAATAGAAGGTCGAAACGTTGTTCGCTCTTCTATTTAAAATATTTTCTGAACCCAAAACGAGCCGTTTTTGCATATAAAAATCACACGGACCAGTGAAAGGGTTCGTTTTAAAGTTACTAGTCCAAATGTTTATTAATAATTTGATATTGTGGTATCAAACTAAAGCAGTATATTACGTCACATAAACTTGTTAATAATTATCAAATTGCGTTTAACAACAGTAAATTTGACTTAAAAATTAATTTACAACAAAGGATGTTTAATAGTTGCTCTACAATATATTTTCATATATTTTAGCCTCGTTAGATGGCGTGACAATCAAGGAAGTACACGAAAGATACGGTTTGAGTGTGGATGATTAGTGTTGTTTATGACGAAGTTTAATGAATATTTTTAAGTTATGAACATTTTATTTCTGGTTGCTTGTTTTTTGAATAAAAATACACCTGTCATAAACGTCTATGAGTTGTGGGGTGTCGTCTATAGAAGTACAAGAGTATAATAATATTACGTAATTACTCTTAGATCGCAAGATAAAGTGACTTTTGTTTGTTTTGGAATTTCGCACAAAGCTACTCGAGGGCTATCTGTGCTAGCCGTCCTTAATTTAGAGGGAAGGCAGCTAGTCACCACCACCCACCGCCAACTCTTGGGCTACTCTTTTACCAACAATTAGTGGGATTGACCAACACATTATAACGCTTCCACGGCTGCGAGGGCGAAAATGTTTGGCGCAATGCGGATGCGAACCCGCGACCCTTAGATTAGAAGTCGCACGCCTTAACGCGCTTGGCCATGCTGGGCCATAAAGTGACGTACAGTAATTAATTTTCTATTTGTTGTTGTTTTTTTTTACTTTTTTCACTTGAATATGAGAGGTGAGGCCTTGTGATAAGGGTTTTTGTCTTGTAGTCTGTAGGATCTAAACCCCTTCTCAATCATGTTCACCCTTTCAGCAATGGAGGCATTATAATGTTAGGGTCGATCCCACTGACACAAGATGATAATCAAAACATTATCCGAATTTTTTTCAAAGACAAAACC
Organism: Carcinoscorpius rotundicauda; assembly: GCA_011833715.1. Taxonomy (NCBI): domain Eukaryota; kingdom Metazoa; phylum Arthropoda; class Merostomata; order Xiphosura; family Limulidae; genus Carcinoscorpius; species Carcinoscorpius rotundicauda. The sequence goes on from CM022402.1 coordinate 7,886,528, forward strand.
TAAATTTTACACATGTTTATTCAGTCCTCTGAAGGACCTGACATGATCTAGTGTTTACGATATTTGACTTTCAGCTGTGGGGAGTTATAACGCTTTGGCCGATCTCCTATTCTTTGGTAAAAGTGCAGTTATTTGACGGTAGATGGTGTTGATTAGCTGTCTTTTTTTCTTGTCTAACACTTGTAGATTAGGGATAGCTAGTGCAGATATCCCTTGTGTAACACTGTGAAATATTCAAAACAATTTGACCAATCTGTGGGTATCCACTTTTTATATTCCGATAAAAATCCACACACACAGGTATAATATAAATGGTAAATATATCATGCGCGTACATAAATGTCTTTTCAATCCAATGGATGGCGCCACATAACGTCAGGCACGTGACAGTTTTTAAAGGTAAAATATATATTTTAAAAAGCATAACGTCAAAAAGTAAACAAAGGTTATTTAAAAATTTTAAATTTTAGAATGAAGTAGCTGTCGCTCTACAAAAATTAAGAAGTAACAATTAAAAATACGATTATATATGTATATAATTTATCCCTATGCTTGGTCCACAGGTAAGTATATAGAGCTTCCAAAGGAGGGGTTAGACTTGTAATTGTGATTTTAATTCTTGTACTTTCACAGATGAATAAAACCTGAACAGTTAAATAGAGAAAACATTTTACAATGCCAACCAAAGTAGAGATTGAACATTGCTTTAAAATCTATCCAACTGATATCAGTTTACTTGTCTGTGTAGTTTGTATCGTGGCATTTTTATTTCAATTACTTCATATAGCAGTGGTTTTTATTTTCTGTTAAAACTAATTTCATAACTATTGAATCAAAAAAACTAATTGTAAAGATTTCTCACTATAATTATTCACATGACATTAAAACAGAATAGGTGGATGTTTTGAATGTTATTATACACGCATCAGGTGTCTTCCCTTCAGGTCTTCAAAGACGTAGTGAAAAATTAGGAGATGTTTTGTTGTATCATCAGTTGTCGTTAATAGATAATAGTGTTACTGTTACAAGTTCCCTTGTTGACCGGTGACGGTCTGTATTACTGCTGTAATACAAATAATGTCATTGACCTGTGATAGTTGATGTTACAATATTAATTTATATAAATTATTTGTTACTTTTTGTTGCAATAATAATGCTTTGAAGCAACAATAATTTCTGTTATTATTTTAATTGTTCACCACCAGTCTTTACTCGTAGTTTTATCTTATGTGGATTCATCATAAACTGTTATCTGTTTTAATAATGCTGTTAATTTGATTTAAAATGTCGGGTTAACACAATCTTTATACAATAAATGTTTTCTGAATAAGATTTCCATTTCAAAACCTAATTTTATTTAAACCTTCTTAATGGGCATTGTCCTATAACCTTTCAAGCTCACTTTGAAAGGCCTGGCATGGCCACGTATTTGGAGTGCTTGACTCGCAATCTTGGAGTTGCAGGTTTGAATCTATTTCTCACCAAATATATTCATCCTCTCAGCTATGGTGGCATTATAACGTGACAGTTAATCCCCACTATTCATTGGTAAAAGAGTTGCCCAAAAGTGGCATTGGGTAGTGATGACTAGCTGTCTTCCTTCTAGTGCAGATAGTCATCGTATAGCTTTGAAAGAAAATCGAATCCAATAAATTCACGTTGAATAACGTTTGGAAGGTTTCACTACAAAAAACGCCTCAACTTTCTTCTCTAAACACCATCCCTAACTTTGAACTGATAGAGGGAAGAGAGCTGTAAATAGCAAAATATCGCATACATAATTGGAATATTTCGGTAGGTAACTAAACCCATACTTAAGGTTTGGGATACTAGTGTATTGGTGAAATGCGGCATGCAATAATGAAAATACAAAAACAGATTGAATATGTTAGAAAGTAAACCACATGTAAATTGTGATTAGAAAAGAGTCCTAATTGTACAGTGATTATTTGGATTTAACACACAGTTAAGATGTTTTGCTATAAATTATCCTTATGTCGTTAGCTGTTAAGCTCACTGGCAAATCTGACATTGACCATAAGAGCAATTTGTTACACGTAAATAAATGACTGAATCAGAGAATGGTATGTGTACTACATTAAAGCTATGTCTTACCGTATGTGTATAACACATAAACTGTGTTATTGTATGTGTACTACAGCTAACCTATATCTAACTGTCCATGTGTAACCCCTGAACCCGTGTCTTGTCATGTGTTCTATCCACAAGCTATGCCTGTTAGGGTATCCAACTTGATAAAACTTCAGTAAAACATGTGATAAGAATTACGTTAAGTGTTTAGAGTGACACCTGGTGTCGTTCAATCACAAAGCAGTAGAAATAATATGCCAAAGATATCCATTTTCTAGATTGTTAATGGTTAAACAGCTAGTCTCTGAAGTAGAACTGTTCACTGTGGGGAGAACAAACAACTGGTAACATATGGTGCCCAGAGTGCTACTTTAATCAAATAAAGAGATCAAAACACGCAGTTGTTCGGCCAAAACAACTTACAAAACACACTGTGTTATGAGAGTTTAACAATGTTCCACTTTCTCCATCTCGAAGTGTAGTAATCCAAATTATCACATATATTTAGTGTATTCAAGTGGGCCCTTGCTTCACATATCAAATTTCAAAATTTCCGTTGATATTTGCACCAAATATAAAATATCCAGTTTTGATTGAGTTTCGTTTTTTTTCCTCTTCACATTTTATAAAAAAAAACGCATTTAACATTCGTCAATTTTTTTTTTCAAACTTGGTACACTGATATATCTTCACAACCCACAATTAAGTAATAAATTTGGTCTAAATAAAAGGCACGTGCAAAGTTATTCAACCAAAACCATTCAATTTAAACCATAATTTTAGCACACACCTATACAAAACGTCACGTGAGCTATTGGTCTAAACGTTTCGCTACAGTTTTACTTGAGAGTAAGGTGGAGTAAAGTAAGTTTGTAGTAATGACGGCCGATAAACAGCAGCAAAACTCTGGGTTTGAAGCATATGCAAATACATAACTATTGGTTAGGCCAGGAAAACTAATTAGTATTTTATAACTAAAGTTTTTAAAAGAATCACACAGGTGAACGGTTATTATATTTTGTCAATTTTTAAACTCAAATTTGCTTGAATTTCTGAAATTCTCCTAATTAAAGAGCGTTTAACGTCACGAGAGAGCGTAAATAATGATGCTTGATACTATTGCATTCAGGAGATGACAAGAAGCTTTTAATCCAGATTCCGTGGCGTTACTATAAATAACGTTTTTAACACTTTTTTTTATAAAGAAAAACCGCCACTATATGTTTTAAAGAATCTTATTGGTTCTTTAACATATAGATCTGTTCCGAATGATAGAGTTGCGATCCCAAAGCTATTGTTAGTTACTGTTGACTGTTTTGTTGGTGTATATTTATAAAGTCGTGATATCTAATAAATACCGTACGCGTTAAAAACACGCGACCAAAAATATTACATAGGCTAAGTTAAATGAAAACGCAGTCTAGGTAACTAATAAACAAATATTTGCTGTAATATGTTTTTGAATTGACAGAGTATATATAACCCAATCAAAGCTGAAAGTGTAGAGCATATTCTGTTGCATATCGCGGAATCGAACTTAGAATATTCTGGTATGCAGCCCAGTAAGCTGACCACCTGGCCCTCCTCAGGATAGAAGCCAAAAAGTCAAAACCTCAAACTGGTGGAACACGCTGAAGATTCAACTCTAATACCATAAACTTTGTTGTTGTTTGGCATAAAAACTGACATTATTTACAATAAAAAGGTCAAATAATTTGATAATATTCGTCAAGTGTTTAAGAAAATATTTAAAATTAGTATTTTTACATGTCTTTATAAACGTCTGTAACTTAATCTCTTGTTTAAGAAATCGTTATTTCGAATTTCGCGCGAAGCTACATGAGGGCTATCTGCGCTAGCCGTCCATAATTTAGCAGAGTAAGACTAGAGTGAAGGCAACTAGTCATTACTACCAACGAATAATGGGATTGACCGTCACATTATAACACCCTCTACGGCTGAAAGGGGGAGCATGCTTAGTGTGACGGGGATTCGATTCGTGACTTTCAGATTATTGCTAACGAATAGTGGGATTGATCGTCACAATATAACGCCCCCACGGCTGAAAGGACGGGCCTGTTTGGTGCGACGAGGATTCGAACATACTACTCTCGGGTCACGAATCGAATGCCTCAACCACCCGGCAATGACGGGCCTGAGAAATCATTTACGGTCACAAAACGTTGAAGAAACACGTGTTTAACAGTCACTTAGGGCACGCGTTACCCGTATAAACAGAAAAACAAAAATAACGATTACGTAAATATTTTTGTATATAATAAATAAACTTGTATTATAATTACACAAACCAGTTCGTTGTATTACAGTTGATCAAATATGAACGATTAAACAATTGTTCGTATGTAATTGACTTTGGTTTTTCCCGCTAAAGTTAAATTCTACATTGAAGATCTGATACACTACGTACTTAAACGGAAAATAATAAAATTAAGTCCGTATGTAACATTAAGTATTTTAACCGAGTCTATATGAAAATCACTCATCAAATGGTGGAGACACCTGATTATAAAGTTATCTTTCAGTATATTAATAATGGAAACCTTAAGACTTAAGGATAAGAAACAAAGATTGTTATTACAGTCGAATAAACAAATACACACACATAACAACAAAACAGAATCTATTAGGTAATTTAAGTCTTTTAGGTGGAACCTCGGATGACTCTTGGTTATAAAACCGTGAACCAATCACTGTGTGTAAGAACTTGCGATGAAACAGGACCCACCACATAACTTAAGAATCAAGGTTGAATTTCGGACTTGGATGACTCTTGGTTGTAAAACCGCGAACCAATCACTGTGTGTAAAATCCTGCGTTCGAAGCTGTTTCAGTACTCCGGTGAATCCGCCAGTGACGACAGATTGATGAAAAGCACGACACCTGTTGGTAATGGCAGCAAATCTGTCGATGACCGTATACGTTGATTATAATATTCCCGGTAAAAGCTGATATCTTGATATGTGACAGTAGGCTTCCCAGAAACGCCCGTACTTCCGACGACATTTGTCTTCGTCACGAGAACTCCGATGAATTAACAAGACCAGAAGAAAGAGGAAGTAAGCGTAAGGAAGCAAACTGTCAAATGTTGCAGGAAGTTCCCACCAGAGTGCAGCGAGAAGCTCGAACACGTAATTGATATGTCGACTTAAGCCCCAAAAGCCAGAGGCTAAGAGCAGACTCCTTTGGGATTTCCCCTGGGTGTCCACGTAGGTGGCTCTCACCACCCTCGCTGGCTTTCCCCACGTGTAGCACTTTCCGTCTGTTTCCCGAGCAATTTTTCTTTGGTAATCGGCCCAGTAGTTTAAACCAACCATTATGAGACCTGTGACAAATATGGCCGCGGCCAGTTCCACGTTAATAGAGGGCGCATTTTCCACCATGTACATGCTTGTTAGAGTATAAAACGTGGGCACGAAAACTATACACCCCCAGCAGATGTAGAAACCTGTTTGGAAATAAAATTGAAAAAAAATGAGTTATTTGGAACGTAAATGTTGTTAATTAATTAACATATAAACTTCCTGAATACCGGGCTTCGGCATGGCCAGGTGGTTAAGGTACTCGATTCGTAATCTGAGAGTCGCAGGTTCAAATCCCTGTCACACTTAACATGCCCGTCATTTTAACTGTGGTGATGTTATAACGTAACGGTCAATCCTAACAAGAGTTGATGACTAGCTGCCTTCTCTCTAGTCTTACACTGCAAAATTAGGGACGGCTGGTGCAGAGAGCCCTTGACTAGCTTTGCGCAAAATTCAAAATAAGCAAATTCCTAAATACCGATCAATAATCTGAGCTTTTGGTTATTTCAAAAATAGCGTAAGATCAACTTAGAATAATTTTACAAAAACATCAACTTAAAATAAAACTTTGAAATATTATTATCCCCCCCCCAAAAAAAAAGATACAGTTCAGAGAGGCAGTTGAACTTAAAACATCAAAATGAAATAATGGTTCAGTGTAAACCTCCAAACTAAAAACATCAAAATGAAAAATTGTTTGTAATGCACGAGTATCCTACTGAAAGTAAAAATAGGTGATGAGGGCGCTTGACTTGCCATCTGATGGTTCCAAGTTTGAGTCCCTGTCCCAGCAAACATGTTCTCGCTTTTAGACATTGGAGCGTTACAAAGTGACGGTTATTCCTACTGTTCGTTGGTACAAGAGTGGCCTAAGAGTATGAGGCGGGTAGTTTACTGCTAAACTGTGGACGGCGAGCGCGGATAGCTCTAGTGAAGCTCGCGTGAAATCCAAACCAAACCCAAAGTATGAATAAAGTTATCAGTAATGTAAGAGTACAAACAAAAGTAATTATTTGGCATTATCAGCTTCAGGGTTTGACATTATTCTAAATCAGCTTCACAGTTTGAAGATGTGCTGTGCACTTTATCAAACCCTTATGGATAGTTCATTGGGCTTTGTACTTATTAACAACAAACATACCTCATATCCCTTTTTCATTGCAAGTAGCTATGTGATCAAGTCTCCATTTAAAGTTAGAAAAGTTCAATTACTGTGGTTAAATTATTTTTATTTAATCTCGTTTGGTAACGATTAATATAACATAATGTTTAGGGACAACAATGGATCTCTTGGTCCATCTTGGTTGTCCCATCCTCAAAGCTAAACTAAAACATTTAAATAGCTAAATTAAAAACAGTTGAACCCAGCCATTTTCATTTGTGTATCTCTCAAGCTATCTTTAAACTCTCTTATTTCCTTCCTCCACATCATCTGAAGACAACCCATTCATTTCATAGACCAACCACCCTGTTTGAAAAATAAAATTATTTCAGTTGAAGATTACTTCTACCTTGCCCAAATCTATATTTGTCTCCCCTGGTTCTATAATTCTCAAACAATTCTCATTGTTTATGTAACAATTCCTTTTACAATGTTAGATGCTTCAATTAGATTCCCTCTAACTCTTGTTTTTTTTAAAATAGAACATTTTTAAGGATGTTAATATCTTCTCATAAAACAACCCCTCTATCTCAGGTACCCTTCTAGTTACCCTCTTCTGAACCCTTTCTAATAATCCAATGTCTTTACTAAGTTAAGGAGCCCAAAACTGAACACAATTTTCCAAATATAGCCTAACCAGTGACCAATACAATGAAATTATAACCTCTTTAGTGCTGTACTCAGTATTTCTGTTGATATAACCTAAAATCCCATTTGCCTTACCACCAGCATCACCACATTGCTTGGATGGCTTCAGAGACTGATCAATCATTACACCAAGATCATTTTCTTTCATGACACTGTTACAGTTGTTCCCATCCAATTTATAATTCAAATTACGATGACCCACATGCATTGTATTGTATTTATTATAATTAAAACCCAGCTACCATTTATTTGTCCAACTCGATAAATGATACAAATCCTTTTATAAAGTAGCGGCATCCTCTCACAGTCATCAACACCTTAATATCATCAGAAGATTTAAGTAATTTATTGACCAATCTTTCGTGTATGCTGTTTATGTAAATCAAAATAAGCAATGGTCCTTAGACTTTTGAGGTACATCACTTGTAACATTAATCCAGTTTGATTGAACTCCATTAATAACAACGTGCTGCTTTCTACAATCAAGCCACTCTTCTATCCAATAAGTTAACCACACCTATAAATGTAAGTTTATTTATAAGCCTTTTATGTGGTATTTAGTCAAATGCTTTCTGAAAATCCAGATGTACCAAATCTACACATTTGCACTCTTCTACATAAGTAGTAACATTTTCAAATCATCTTAAAAGCTTTGTGAGTAACGATTTCCCTCTAGTAAAACAATGTTGGCCATCTGATACAATTCCAAACTTTGTGATATTATTTTGCAGAATATCTTTTATTGTGATATTATTTTGCAGAATATCTTTCATCAGACTTTCCATAACTTTTCCCACAACTGATTTAAGACTAATACACCGATAATTTTTGGAATAAGTCTGTTACCCTCCGTTGAAGATGGGAGTGACATTAACCAATTTCCAATCTGTTGGTACTTGTCCACTGTTGAAGAAAACAATGAAGCGATTTCGTTTGTGTTTGAATTTCACAAAAGGCTACACGAGAGCTATCTGCACTAGTCGCCCTTAATTTTGAAATAATATGTCAGAGGCAAGGTAGCTGATAAACAACATTCACCTCTAGGGGTACCTTAACTGTATAGTGGGATTAACCGACACGTTATAACGTCCCACGTGCAAAAGGACGAACACGTTCAGTAACGGGATTCGAACCCTATACTTATGAACAGTAAATACAAACTCCTTTACTTGAATTATTTAATATTAAAATAAGCTTGAAATAGATACTTTTTAAATGTGTTTCATTCATTAAAGAAAAGTTTATGTGAGAAATGCAACAAATCTTCAAACTTTCTTGCATTAAGTAAGAAAATTAGAAGGGAAATTCGGTAAGTGTTAATACTCTATTATTCAGTATAATCTGGTATTATAAATAAAGCAAACAAAAACTGTTACGTGGGACGTTATAAGAACACTCCAATTTTGAGTTATTTTGTTCTGGACTTTGTTTTGAATTTCGCGCAAAGCTACACGAGGGTTATCTGCGCTAGCCGTCCATAATTAAAGGCAGTTAGTTATCACCACCTACCGCCGACTCTTGGGCTATTTTTTTACAAACGAATAGTGGGATTGACCGTCACATTATAACGCACCCACGGCTGACAAAGCGAACATGTTTGGTGTAACGGGGATTCGAACCAGCGACCCTCAGATTGCGAGTCGAGTGCCTTTAACCACCAGGCCTTGCCAGGTCTGTTTTTATTGGAAAGCAGCATAAATTCAAAATCTTTAGGCCGTCGTACCAAAAGTCATTGAAATTTGTATTATCGAGTAATAATCATGCAGTGAAACTTTAAATATATATATATCGCTAGGAGTCGTTTTTCTGTGGCTAAAAATCAATTTAAAAGGCACATACTAAAGGAAACGCCACCTTGTACTACGAGAGGAAAAGGATGTTCTCAGACTTCAAATCCCTCTAGTTTGTTAGTTAAGCTTTCTGACTATTTCTGTTTCTTTTAGTCTTCACTTTGTCTATTTCTTCCAGACTTCCTTTGCATCCTCAAGGCAATCTAAGTTAAACTTGTAGGAAATTTGTTTACATTAACATGAAAATAAATAAGAGGTTAGATATCACTTACCTGCATGATCAACGATGATGTCTATTGTTTTCATGTAACCATCTTCCCACCAAAAGAACTTAGCTATGTAGACAGTCTGAAGAACACTGGTTACAGCCATGGCCCAGTTCCATCCACTGTGTTCCACCTGAGCTTTCCAGAAGAGAAGAACTTCTAGTTGCCATAGCAACATACCAAACCTACAGTTCGTCCACATCTTCAGGTCAAACCAGCGACCCAGGCGGGGATAAAGTTCAAGGCCCCAGTAAAAATCAAACACGGGATTACCAGAGGAACCGAATTCCCCAGGAGAAGGGGACGTTAGACCTTTTACGAGCAAAACTATACACACGAGGAATCCAAATAATACCAGTGCTCCTGTAAATGGAACCATTTTCTTGTACCAGTACCAAGCGGACGTGATTTCCGAGAAATCACCTGACACATGGCGATAGCTCAACAAGGTCACAAAAACCAACATGGACAGCAAATAATATTTAAAACCCGAATTTACGTATTCTGGACAAAAACCGTTGGATGTCGGAGGACCTAAGTATCTTTTCCCCCCAAGAAAGAGTAACGACAATCCAGCCCATACTGCTAAGCCCAACACGACTGCCCACACCTCTACATCTCCAACACCAGCCAAACTCCAAGCATCTCTCCAGAACGTTGGAAAATCTCCCGACAGGTTTGTCACAGCATTGCTACCTCTTTCAACAACAAGGTAAACGACACATACCACAGTGTTTGGTATCAGCACCATCAGTAATATGGGGAAAAGAGTTTGTCGTAATATCTTTTCGTACCAGCTCTTTGTCTCAGAGGAACCTTTGGATTGTCTGTCACGTGGAATCCCGTGAATAGCATCTCCTTTGGCTCTTGTTTCAGAATTAGCCATCTGTTAGGTTAAAGGAAAAATGTCTTACCAGCCACATAAAAAGTTTATAAATATTCGCGATTTAGACTAATTGGGGCTACTGAAAATTTAATTATGCTTAAAGAATGAGAATTGTTTTTTGTGTTTCTCTGAACCTTCTTCTTTATTCACAATAATAAGAAACCACTTAGTAATTTCCGTTTGACAGTTAAAGGTTTTCTATATATTTGTGTTCCTTTATTCAATCGTTATGCCAATGACTGTTAATATTTGAGCGGCTTGAGTCCATTAGCGTTGCTTACAGAGAACCAACCCTTGTTGCCCCCTTCCCCCTTCAACAGTTCTAAATTAGGGTTGGTGTCAGTACTCCCTTTAGATTTTACGAAATACTTTTTTCTTTTCCTGTACACCTGTTACTCAGGCATCGTGATCTCCATGTGTATGGTTACAGTTGGAGCACATTAACCATTATGAACACTATTTTCTTCTGGTGCTTAAAGTCTAGTGCTTAGGAGACGCGTGACTTAAATCTGGGGGTAGCGGGTTCAAATCCCCGTCCCACCAAACGTGCTTGCCCTTTCATTAGCGTTATAATGTGACGGTCAGTCGACCCCACTATTCACTGATATAAGAGTAGTAGCCCAAGAGTCGGCGGCGAGTGGTGTTGACTATCTGCCCTCCCTCTAGTCTTTCATTGGTGAATTGGGGAAGGCTAGCGCAGATGGTTCTCGTAACGTTTTGTGCACAATTCAAGCCAAGTCGGCCAGATATGGCGAGGTGGGATATGGCGTTCGACTCGTAATCCAAGGGTCACGGGTTCGAATCCAATCCATGACGCACCAAACATGCTCGCCCTTTCAGCTGTGGGAATGATATTATGCGATGTTCAATCCCACTATTTGTTGGTAAAAGAGTAGCCCAAGAGTTTGCGGTGGTTTGTGATGACTAGTTGCCTTCACTTTAGTCTTACACTGCTAAATTAGGGACGGCTAGCGCAGATAGCCCTCGAGTAGCTTTGTGTGAAATTCAGAACTAAAACTGAAGTGAGAAACTCGAAAGAATGCAATCCTCCGACAACTCTTGTCAGACCGAATAAGTCACGTGACTCTAATAACGCGCCCATTGCGATTTTTCATGTATTAAACTTTTTTTGGGCGATAACGAGGCACGAGCGACTAGACCTTAGATCTACAGTCCAGCACGCTAACGACTGGACCATACGCCTGGTCACAACGAGCCGAGGAATAAAAAATTATACATTTTCGATCAACTTTATAACTTTAGCAATTTTTTTTTGTTTATTTGTTTTGAATTTCGCGCGAAGTTACACGAGGCCTGTCTGTTGTAACCGTCCCTAATTTAGCAGAGTAAAACTAGAGGGAAGGCAACTATTCATCACCACCTACCGCAAACTTTTGGGTTACTCTTTTACCAACAAATAGAAGGAATTGACCATCACATTATAACGCCCCACGGCAAAAACGACGAACAGGTTTCGTATATCAAGGATTCGAACCCACGACTCTCAGATTACGAGTCGAGCGGCTTAACCATTTAGCCATATCAAATAATCATGGATCATTTGGGGTATGATGGGACTGACTTTTGGGCAATTCTCCCATTAAATACTTTCGAAAATAAAACATATAATACTAATAATGATATTGTTATATATATATATAGAAAACTAAAGAGTTTCGAGATTCACTTTAAATAAGGACAGTTTGAGTGTCACCGACCTGAAATATAGCATTGCGTTTACTTTCAATGTCCAGTGACAAAAATGATCACCTGTTTTTGTTTGTTTATTCAAACTGCAATGGTTTATGTAATGACCATGTTGACTGAAAGTAAACACGTGGAACTGTATAAAAGCCACGTTGGTTTCTCTCACTGTAGTCGCATTCCCACAGTTGTTTTAAAGTTTGTCCTTGATACAGTACTGTTACGCCCAAACCTAAGTATTAAGATTACCAAATCGTTGTTTTTCCCTTAACGCCCTTGTCTTGTAGGAACCTTGCTGTTTTTCACCCGTCACTCCTTATTGATGTTTATCACATCTCATTGTTATATCGATTCGACGTTTTGTAAACACTAATACACCCCCTCGTGACTCGTAAATATCCATGATATATGGTTGTGTGATTTTTGATATTCGCGCAAAGCTACACGAGGGCTATCTGCGCAAGCTGTCCCTAATTTAGCAGTGTAAGACTAGAGGGAAGGAAGCTAGTCATCGCCAACCACTCTTGGGCTTCTCTTTTACCAACG